>OY292514.1:7915912-8008429 GCA_958496365.1 Subacronicta megacephala
GGCGGCGCGCGCCACCACGAGCCTGACGCGGGACCCCGAGGCACGCAGCACGCCCGCCACCTGCTCCGACCCCATCTCCATCAGGTGTGCCTACCCAATACACATAATGTACACATTATCGCCAGTGCCATCTCGCCTTATTTACCTAACTTACATTTTTTTATGGGATAACTCGGTAAACGAGCAGGCGAGCTACCAGATGGTAGGAGTCATCGCCGCCCATGGACATTTGCAATTCTAAACGAGTTGCAGATGCGTTGTCGAGCCTATTTCTGTACCTGAAAAGCATAACACTGTAACTCCGTTTTTTACGATTTTGAGTTTTTTACACTATCCTATTGTATGTGTCGTTCTCTACAAAACCATAATACTGTAACTAATAAAATCAATTTTATGTCAGTTTCGAAATTAAGAACATGCATGCGTTTTTTTTATTAATTCTATACATCATAACAACACAATATTTCACATTCCCGGGAATAAATATATCTTCATATATTTATTCCCGGGAATGTTCAAAAATTTTTTTTATATATTATTCATCATACATATCTAAAATTGAGCTGTTTGAACGCCGCCATTTTTCGCGCGCTGCAGATGACGTCATGGGCCGCGATCATCGCAAGAAGTGTTTGTTTATTACAGGTGTTTTGGTTAATTCTGACCCGATTCTTCCCGTGACGTTTCATTTCGTTCGACCAATGACAGCGCGTTTTGTAAATTTGAATTTCGCTCGAATAATTAGCACTTTTTAATTATTATTTTATACAAATAAATAACAATTATGTAACAAAATGTTGTTACTATAATACTTTAAGTATGGTTAAGATTCCGGAAAAAAATATATTAGGCAAATTTAAACCTCATGCATATTCCTAATTTTCTGGGAAACATTCTAAAGCATCGTAAATTTATTGATTTAATCGTAAAAATCGGAGTTACAGTGTTATGCTTCTCAGGTACAGATTTAAAGAAAAAGGAGGGAAAGGAGAAAAGCAGAAAGAAGGGGACTGATGGAGGAATTGTACACACACTCAACTTACGAAACGCAACAGTTTACATACTGTTATTTGATGTCAATATTCTGTGGGAGAGTAGTACTTTAGTCCTACCACGTCAAAGATTTCAACTTCGAATCCAAGTCACGCGGTGTGTAAACCCAAGGCTATAACTGCACTTCCTCACCCACATAACTCCACACACAAAAAATCTCTAGCCCTACTTAACTACTACTTACTAACTCTGTCGGCGTCTCTGTTTGTTACATTTTCATGAAACCACCAAACCGATTATAGTGCATTTTGATATAGAGACAAACGGATCCTTGAAGGAGGACATGTGGGCTAACTTTTTTCTCAATAAGTTATTTTTAGCGAACGCAAGTGAAACCACAGGTAACGGACAATATTTTATATTTTAGTTAAGAGTAAGTCTCTCTTAATTAACTACGGAATAAGGCCAATTATCGTCAACAACACGATTGAAACAACTGTTATAAATAAAATAATAAAATCCGCCACCGCTGTTGCAGTCTTAAAATAGCATTTTTTTTAAAATATTTCATTATCTGGCTAGGAAACACAATAAGAATTTTAATTACAAGAAGATAAATTAAGAGGTCTCCCAAGATTTTTAAAGAAATTATAAATATAAAATGTACCTACAAGCCAAAAAAACTTCATTGTGAAGGAATTACTTATATTCTAAATAAAAATAATATACAGTAGAATCCGTTTATTATGACATCGAAAGGAATTGACAAACACGTCATAATAAGCGGACGTCATACAAAACGTTTTGTGAAATGAAAAACCTTTTTTATGTAAATATGTATGTACTTAAGTATTTTAATACAGAAACATAGTAAATACATATGTATACATACATATTAAATCAAAATCAAAATTGTACATAATCAGCACATTATAACACACGTGCCGAACGTGGTCGGGAATCAACGAACATTACCGGAGGTGCAAAGAATCATGTCGGTCATTATAACCGGACATAATTTATTAAAAATGGGTCATAATAAGCGGCATGTCACTGTAAGGGAAGTCATTATATCCG
Source organism: Subacronicta megacephala (assembly GCA_958496365.1). NCBI lineage: Eukaryota > Metazoa > Arthropoda > Insecta > Lepidoptera > Noctuidae > Subacronicta > Subacronicta megacephala. The sequence continues at coordinate 7,917,983 of OY292514.1, forward strand.
ACTTTTTTATAAAGAATTTTATATGAAAACCAAACTTCGTGGTGTAATTACGTCATAATAACCGGTTGGTCAATATAGGCGGAGTCATAACGGATTCTACTGTATATATATATACCTAAGTAATATATTATAGTTCGTCCGCGTAGACTTGACGTTTCTTGTCATTTTACGGGATAATATATAGCCTATCATCATCAACCCATTACATTGTCCCACTGCTGGGCACGGGTCTCCTCTCAATATGAGAGGGATTAGGCTATAGTCCGCCACGCTAGCCTACTGCGGGTTGGCAGACTTCACATGCCGTCAAGAAAATCTCTCAGGCATGCAGGTTTCCTCACGATGTTTTCCTTCACCGTTTAAGCGCGTGATAATTAATTATTAATACGCACATAACTTCGAAAAGTTAGAGGTGCGTGCCTTGGATTCGAACTCGAGACCTTTGACTTGGCAGTCCAATGGTCATATCACTAGGCTATCACTGCACTTCTATAGCCTATGTCACACGGTAATATAAAATGTTGTCACCAATAATACAGAATTTTATGCAAACAAACAATCAAATCTTTCCTCTTTACAATATTAGTTTAGATAATTATGATCATGGATTAAATAAAGATATTGCACACTCACATCTCCTATTTGCAGGATATGATCTCCAGACTTCAGGCGGCCATCTCTGTCAGCGACACCTCCCGCCAAAATAGTCTTGACGATAACGCCACTTGTTCTAGCGCCAATTATACCTAAAAGCCACATCACACTCACAAGATTTTACTCCCTTTGCATATCCGATTGTTGCTTATTTCAACTTTTTCCAAGTCTTCGTAGTTGATGCATTTCCTTAGGTTGCTAATATTTTTTTTACACAATGAAACTTGTTTTTTATTAATAATGATTAATTATATATTTTATGAGTTATATCACATACTGTATAATCAAGATATTATGAGTCTACGATACTTACCAAAGCCTAAACCAGTGCCATCATTAACCAGGTTAATGATTTCAACTTGTGCCCAATCACTTCCAACTATGCTGTGAGACATTGAACCAAGGGATTCATCAGCCCTTGACAAGTCCAATAAGCCTCGATTCTGCAAACAATAAAGTATTAGTAGCAGAGCTATTGGCATACTGTTTAAGATGAAATTGGGAACCATTAAGGACATGCAATTACATAGGTAAAATGGGTTGCGTAAATATATTAATTAGGTATTGTATAAAACTTATATAGTTATACCTAAATTTAGCAGTTCAAAAGCCTAGTATGTAAAATTCTTATTTTGATTATACATACCTGTTTTGGAGACATGTTAGAATCCACAGAACCACTATCGAGGCCCAGAATACGCTCATTATCAGAGCTGGAACCAAACTCCAGGCTATGAGGTGGTGACACCTGGGGTACTCGCTGCTCTTCTTCTCCCTCATGGGCTCCATATAAATTCCTTGCTTGAAGAGCTAGGTCACCTAGAATTACAAATTATTATTAAAATAAATTAGTAACTCCCTTATTTTAGATTACCCTAAGGTCAGGTTATTTAATAAAATCAGTTGACTCCATCAGACGATTAAATATTATGCTTTGGCAGGGTTACTATACCAAATTGACATATAAGTATTGCCCTGATAAAAATTAGCAGACTTTTGAAAATCAGCGAAATGTTGACATTGAAGACAATGTTGAATTGACAGCGAAATTTGCATTTTCTGTAACTGAAGGGTCAAATAAATTGTCTAGAAAAGTCTTATCTGTACTTGATAATCTCTTGGTTATTGTTTTTTTCTCTAGCCGTTACTGTCCCACTGCTGGGCAAAGGCCTCCCCCAATTCCTTCCAGATGCTCTTTTCTTGCGCCACCTCTTGGTTATACAGATAAATAAATCTTCAGATAAAGATTCAGATTTTTAATTTAAGGATTTTTGTATGTACAATAACTCAGCATCTAGGTGGCATATCAACATGAAACATGCACCAGATTTTAAGTTAGACATTCAGCAATATAACTGTGAAAATTTCAATCAATTTTGTGCAGTACTCTTTGCATGATGCATGTACAAAGAGACAGACAGACAAAAATTCTAAAAATAACTGTTTTGGGTACTGTCTGAAAAAGACCCCCATATTATTTGTTCCCTTTAATATCTATGATGTACAGAAATTGGCTTGTAAATTTTTTATTATATTATTTAAAAATTAAAAACATGTGTTACCTGCTGGAGTGATGTCAAAGTCGCTAGGGATGATTGAGGGGTGATGAGCAACCTGTGTTGCAAGCATTCCAACTGAATCATGAAGTGTGGCTATACTCTTCAATATAGGGCTTTCCAATAAATTTATCAGCATGTTCAAGTCATCATTTGTGGCAGCCTGCAGTTATAAATAATAACAGTACTATGTGAATAATATTGAACATTACAGGATATTAAATTGATTTAATAAAAAGATAATGTAAATAGACGGTAAATAGAAAGTATTACTGTCTATTTAGATCAATTTAAACTATACACACATAATCGTTATGGAATAAAGTAAAAGGAAGAGAAAGAAACAACATTATTATAATATAAATCATTGTCTTTTTATTATGAAAAAGATAAGTAAAAGTACTCTAACACAACATAACTACTCTTGCAGCTGCTTGTGCAGAATCACAGTTACATCATCAGAACATATATAAGCATAACAGTTTGAAATAGGATAGGGTATATATTTTTACAGGATATTATATATATTCCAAATATACTATTAATGCCACATTAGTGATCAACATAAATTGTACTCATACAAAGACAAATGAAGATACAGTACCAAACAATATCTAATCGAAGGTATTCTTCTAAAATATTTCAGCTTTTTTATAATAGTTTCATGTTATGGTAGTTATTGTCTAGTTGCCAAGAAAATCACTTGTGGATAAAACCTTGCATATATGTATATCAAATAATTTAAAAAAAGTTGCATGTTAAGTCTATGAATTCAGAACCTTGAAAAGTAAATTTAGAACAATTAGTCACCTTCAACTTGGGGTCATCACTTTGATCAACAGCTGCTTTTACACTTTCTAATTGTTGCAATGCATTTGATATATTCACTCCAAGATGCATACTGGAAATTAAATATGATATTGTTGTGTATAACATGATTATAAAAAATAATATCTTTGATAATAAAATTATTGTCTTACTTTGCAATATATTGAGTAAGGTTGTTGATTTACTGTACTAACTAGGTATTTAGTTCAATGTTTTGCGTACGAAGGTGTATAAAACATGTAAATATTTGCCAGTAGAATTATTAGTGTTATTGATTTGATCCTTTCAATTGCAAAATATTGGTCTTGATCTTCATCTAAGCAGAATGAAGCCGAAGCAAAAGTAAATAAGGAAACAAACACAGCACCGAGAGGAAGGAGTTCAACAACATGAAATACAAGAACTAATCTGTGAAGTTCAAGCCAATGTTCAAGGAAATGGAAAAATAATTTAGATTTGATTTATATGACACAGTGACAGTACGCGATTGACTTGACGTCGTTGACGTTTACTAATGACTTTACTTTGACAAGTTTGACAGAATGAAAGAAAGTAGTAAGGACGAGTTCCACTGGGCGTTCACAACGATCACGCTCAGCCGCAGTTTTTTTTTTTTATTCATGATAGGCCTATGCTTGACCGCCAGTTTTCCTGTTCCACTTGCTTGTGAGCGTCACTGTCATAAACTCAAGTGGAACGGAGTTTAGGATTTTCTCAACGATCACTTTGACCCACCTTTTTAGATGGGTCGTCGTCATTACGTCATGAGTTATCGTTTTCGCGGCGACCACAACGACCGCGGTCGTCATGTCGAATGACTAAAGGAGCATTTTGATCGTCGTGAACGCCAAGTAGAACGCGTCCTAGGTAAGCGTGTACACACGGTTACCTCAACCTGTACATACTCGTTTTAAAGTTTATTGATCTCACATTTTCACAGCCTTTCCTTATTAACTATGAGACCAGTGTAAACTGGATGAGTATAGCTCGACGTGTAGCTGTGCGTATCAAGTTATGTGTAAATGTGCGTGACGTGACTGTCTATCTATCTAGATCGAGATGATTCTTGGTCAATATAATAATCTATTAGTGTGAGAATAATGATTATTACAATGATATCAGCTATTAGTATTTTATTATGAAGATTGTCACCTGATATATGTACACATGGCGACAGCTATACTAAACCAGTTTAAGCTGATCTAGCATTATATATGAATTACGTAAAATTAGAAGTCAGCATAATAGCTCGATGTGTAACCGTGCGTACCCAAAAATCGGGACCTTTTCTATCAAATCAATTATGTCATAGACTAAGAATCAGACTGAGAAGTTGCTGGTAGAAAAAGCCGCGCAGTTAGTACGGTGGCCAGCACATCAAGTTACCACAAAATGTCAAGTTTTCTCAGTTGATTTTGAACTTTATCTTCAATAACTTAAGGTTTAAAATCATTTGGAGAAATCTGTCAGTTTTGTATACCTTGACGTGCGGGCGACTGTACCTGAGGTTAGTACTGTTGAAAAATAAACCGGAAAAATATTGAAAATAGAATTCTATAACATGAAAATAAATATTCACGAATGCAGAATATTTGCGACCCTAAACTGTTTGGTAAAGAAAGTGAGCGGCACAATAAGATTGTAAACACGGCTACAGGTCAACCTCTACAAATCCAGTTTAAGCTGATCTCGCATTATACAGGGTGTTTGGTGCATCGTTTGCCAAATGCAAATAGCCAATAGAAGAGGTTATCAGCTATGTCTTCAGGCCCAAAAACTCATTCCTTGACACACCAGTTTTTTTAAAACAACTTTTGAAAATTTATTTGGAAAAAATCCAGAACTCAGCATTAAACCTTTAAATTTAAAAAAAATAATTAGTATTATGCATGCGCGACATCTTGTTTTGACTGTCGTGGTGCGTAAATATAATATTTCTGCTATGATAGTGACAAACGCCCTAGCTTCAACTTCCGATGCGTAAACAAGTTCTTTCTCCGAGGATGTCGCGCGTGCATATGCAATAGATTCGGACAATTTTAATAAAATTGGTAATTAGGTACTTATTAATAAAAAAAATCATGTTCCAGGATAGTTACTTCCCTATGTAAGAAAGAGATAAGAGACTGCGTAAGATTCAGATAACACTATCTACCTACTTAAAGCATGTTTAAATGCGAAAACTAGTGCTACTTACCGTAATATCGAAAATCAGTCTGATGTGCCTCGATTACACATTTAGCAAATTAGTGAAGTTAATAACAGTTTTTTTTTGCTTATGGTATACCGTTGGAAAAGGGACAGACTAGAGAACTTTTTAAAATAATTCGAAGATCCCAATCGCTTTTAGTTATTTTTTTACAACAATTTTAAGTTGAGCTTTAATAAAATTTATCTTTTTCAAAAAACTTGTTGATGCTTTTAAAAAGGAACTAGGTGTTATTAGCAAGTAATTTTGAATATCATAGAACCATACAAGAGTAGACATCAAAATTAAACTGAAATTTAAACGTAATAATAATTAGATTTTTTTAATTTAAAGGTTTAATGCTGAGTTCTGGATTTTTTCCAAATAAATGTTCAAAAGTTGTTATAAAAAAACTGGTGTGACAAGGAATGAGTTATTGGGCCTGAAGACATAGCTAATGACCACTTCTATCGGCCATTTCCATTTGGCAAACGATGCACCAAACAGCCTGTATAATTAGACTTCTCATACAATAAGAGGTCAGCGTAAACTAGTTTTATATTGCTTGATGTGTAGCCGTTCGTACATACAGTTCGATCGAAATAACTGTACTTACGACTGAATTTAGCCGTTCGTAATTTTATTATGACTGCTGCGAAGGTAAAATCATGTTTTTATAAAATATATCGAAATAAGGAAAATGTGCGAGCGACCAGGACTAACAACTAATCTATGTACTTAAAACTATTATTTTTATTTATTTATTTTTATGTACTTTTTTTGTATTTTTATATTTTTTACTTTTAACTACTGCTATGCACAATGCTCTGCAGCTTATTCGACAGAGCTGTGAGCGCGAGTAACCAAATAGAAGGGATATTAATTGATCCCCTATATTTGACTACACCCAGACATACGAACTAGACTACTTTTAACTTTTTTGACTTTTGCACGACATCCAAACCAGACCAAGACAACCAAGACAACGACTGACAAACGAGACAGACCACAAAACAATGCCTGCCTAGTCGTTGTTCCGCTCAGCTTATATACTCTCGTTGTGAACGAAACCATAGTGTCATCTATTTCGATCTTAACGCCATCTAGTTACACCTTTGAAATTAAATGACGCCCAACTAATTAAATTAACTCTAACAACACTCCGCCGCCTAGGACATTAAGTCCTAGCAACTGTCTGGTAGTCTACAAATCTTGGCTATGGATCGTTGAAATATACCTGAGCTTGTACGAATATCATACATACGAGTGTATCCATCACTTCCCGGATATTTTTTAATAACTCTACCAAGCTTCCATGTTGCAGGTGGTAGTCTAGAGTCTTTCAAAAGTACTAGCTCTCCTACCTCAAACTCTTTTTGCACTGTACGCCATTTGCTGCGTTCTTGTAACCGAGATAAGTACTCCGATTGCCATTTTTTCCAAAAACATTGAACCATGTGTTGCACTAATTTCCATCTATTGAGTGGTGTAAGCTCTATGTCCTCTATACTGCGTTCAGGTAAGGCAACTAATGGCTCTCCAACTAAAAAGTGTCCGGGTGTCAAATATTCTAAATTCTCACCAAGCGGCACCAACGGTCTTGAATTAAGGCAAGCTTCAATTTGAGTTAAGACGGTATACAACTCTTCAAACGTAAGTGTTGATTCTCCTATGATTCGTTTGAGATGGTACTTCGTGGATTTCACACCAGCTTCCCATAAACCACCGAAGTTTGGTGCTCCAGGTGGAATATAGCGCCAGCGAGTCCCTCTCTGCTCTAATAACTGTAATAACTCCTCTGGTATCTCCTTGTTACTTTGTTTCCACATCTCAAGTATTTCTTTTTCAGCGGATATAAACGTGGTACCATGATCACTCCAAACTTCTTTACAATATCCTCTCCTAGCGATAAATCTCTTAAAGGCGGCTATAAAAGCTTGTGTTGTCATATCGCTTACCAGTTCTAAGTGGATTGCTTTTGTGCACATGCAAACAAAAACACATATATAGGCCTTGAAACTAGATACTCCCCTTCCCTTACTTTTTCTACACAAAATTGGTCCAGCAAAATCGACTCCACTAATCAAGAAAGGTCGAGAGGGATTGACTCTTACATCAGGTAAGTTACCCATAATCTGATGTCCTGTTTTGGCATTGTACCTTGCACATTTTGTACATTTTCTATAAAATCTTTTTATGGTTTGACCTGCTTTTATAATCCAATATTTACTTCGTAAGTATGCCGTCATCAGCTGTGGACCACCATGTAAAGTCTCTATGTGGGCTTCTTTTAGCAATAGAGGTACAAGTGCATTATTTTTAGAAAGTATAATTGGATGTTTTCTAAGTACCTCGATATCAGCGTGCTTCAATCGCCCCCCGACGTGTAATACTTCATTATTGTCAAGATAAGGATTCAACGGTAGCAATGGACTATTTTTCTTAATATTACTCTTGGCTTTCAACGCTGTTATCTCTTCGGAAAACTCGGCATCTTGAGATATCTTTATACATAAGGTAAGTGCTTCTTCTTTTTCTTCACAGGTAATATAATTAGGTAATTTTAACTGTTTATTTTTTTTCAGGATATGCAGCCATCTTCTACAGTAAGCTACAATGTGAAGCAATTTCTGCAGCGACGAGTATTTCTTCAATAAGGTAAGTATTTCATTTTCACTATTATTTTCAATGCTAGTAAGAACACATTTAACTGATTTTCTTTCTTCAGTGTGGGTATCAGGTATTTCCGTGACATTTAATTTAAAATCAGAACTTTTCAGATAATCAGGCCCAGTCCACCATATTTGACAGTCCTTCATCTGACTGGGCATAATTCCTCTTGAAGCAACATCCGCAGGATTTTCCTTTGACCTTACATAATACCAAGGTATGTTTGTAGTTCTTATTTCTATTACTCTATTTTTTACAAAAGGTACCCATCTATTAGGGTCTCCATTAATCCAGGCTAAAACAACTTGAGAATCGCTCCAAGCAAATGTTTGAGAAGTAGGTATTTCAAGAGTTAAACAAGTATGCTTCAGTAATTTAATGAGTAAAACAGCAGCACATAATTCCAACCTAGGTAACGATAACTGTTTTACTGGTGCAACTCGAGTTTTAGCGACGACTAAAGATGTTTTTATATTACCAGTTTCACGATCTATAATTCTAGCATATACTACAGCCGCATAAGCGATTTGTGAGGCATCAGAAAAGCCGTGAAGTTCAACTTGATTCTCCTTAGTGTAACCTATCCATCGGTCTATTGACAATTTTGATAACATTGGTATTTCATTACTAAACTTTAACCATTCATGCTTTAGGTCTCCAGGAATTTGTTCATCCCAGTCAAGTTTCTTTAGCCACAGTTTTTGCATGAAAGTTTTAGCTACAACAATTGCTGGAGCCAACCAGCCCATCGGATCAAATAAAGATGCTATCTGACTTAAAACGTTCCTTTTTGTCAACAGGTAGTCTTCATTGAATGATATAAACTTCTTCTGAGAAACCTGTAATCTATCATCTTCTTGTATACCTAAAGTTCCAACACTAGTTTTTTCATACATCATAATTTCTTTCTCTACTATACGACAAGGGTCAATTTCTCTCATAAACTTTTTACTATTTGAATACCATTTTTGTAAATGAAAACCTCCTAATTCTAAAAGACTTGATAGTTCTTTCGCCATTTCAATGGCCACTTCTTCCTTATCGTGACCCGTTAAAACATCGTCCATGTAGAAATCATTCAACACTATATTTCTAGCTAAATTAAATTTTCCATCTACAGCTTCATCTAATGCCACCTGTCTCAAAGTTTTGATTGCTAAATATGGAGCGCATGCTGTACCGAAAGTAACAGTTAATAATCTATAGCTCTTTATTTCATCTTGTGAATGGAACCTAAATAGAATTCTCTGATAGTCTGTATCTTCCTTTCTGACCCGAATCTGTCGATACATTTTCTCAATGTCTGCTATGAAACATATTTTCTTAAGTCTCCACTTCATCAATACATCTCGTAATTCTCTTTGTATAGGAGGACCAACCAATAACTCATCATTCAAACTCACATTATTACTTCCTTTGCAGGATGCATCATACACTACACGAACTTTAGTTGTCTCTTTATCTTCACGCACAACTGCATGATGTGGTAAATATACTGTTTTTGAGTCTATTTCCTCTTCATCTACAATTTCCATATGTTTTAAGGCTATGTACTCCTGTAAGACTTTGTTGTATTCATTTCGTAATCTTTCATTAGTATTTAATCTTTTCTCTAAGCCTTGTAATCTCTTTATCGCAATTTGTTTTGAGTTTTCTGGCAATACTGGTGTATCTTTCTTAAATGGTAAAGCCACTATGTATCTGCCCGTGTTGTCTCTTGTTACAGTTGATGAATAGCATTCTTCGGCCTTGGACTCTAGGGGAGTAAGAGTGTACTTATTCTCATTTAAATTCTCTACTTCCCAGAACCTTTGTAGCATTTGATCTATATTCACACTTGTATGCATGCTAACAAACGTTGAAATATGACTGTCTGAACCAAAGACACCTCCAGAAAGAATCCATCCTAATTGGGTTTGTTGTGCTACTGGTGCTCCTGGTTGACCTCTTATTAATCCTGCCATTACGATCTCTGTGAATACATTAACGCCTAAAAGGAGATCGATCTGACCAGGTGTATGATATGTTGGGTCTGCTAACTTTAAATTACTTAAGTGGTCCCACTGAGTATGAGACGTTATCTTGGATACCGGCATAATGTCTGTAATTTGTTTAATAACATAGGTGGTAAACGTAATCTTAAAACTATTATTTGTTCTTGATGACAACTCTATCTCCGCCGCGTGCTTGATCGGCGTAGACATTTTACCTACCCCTTGTACTTCTCCTTGAATAAAACTGCATTTCAATTGTAATTTTTTCGCTGCTATTTCTGTTATAAAAGACTCCTGCGAACACGGATCTACTAATGCTCTAACTGATTGAAGCCCCTTTCCAGTGTGAATATTTACTATGGCAGTGGCTAGTAAGGATACTTGATTATGTGTAGATACATGCGACAAGATAGTATTCTCCAAATCCTTACTTGACTCCGCGTTCGATGCTGAAGGGGTTGATGAAACATTATTTGGTTTGGCTTCACTAGATATTTGTCTGTGCAAAAGTGAATGATGTTTTTTATTACACCTACGACACCTAGTCTGATGTCGACAATCCTTAACACTATGTCCTGGCCACAAGCAATTAAAACATAAACGCTGATTCTGAACGAACTCCGATCTATTTTCTACACTAAGATTAGCAAATTCCTTACAATAAAATATTAAGTGGTCGTTTTTGCAAAACACGCAAACAGTAGACTTAGTTTCAGATGCAGTATGGAAAGATTTTGAAGCAACATTATGCGAACTATTAGAACTACTGTGATGCATCACCTCCAAGACACGGAACCTTTTTTCTAGAAACTTCAGGAACAACTCCAATGTAGGCAACTCCTCTACCGGTAAGTCATTTATTTCTTCTTCCCAAAGTTTGTGAGAATCAACATCTAATTTGTTAACTATAATATGAATAACGAGCGGATCCCAATTATCCACATTAATATCTAAATTTTTCAAACTGCTTATGCACTCTTTTGTTGTGTCTAATAACTCTTTTATTCCTTTAGAAGATTCACTCGACATTTTTTTCTGACCAAAAAATCTATTAAATATATTATTTATGATAATACGCTTATTATTGTATCTCTGTTTCAGGATGTTCCCTTTTAACTGTCCTAAGGATTTCCATATGAGTACTACGAAATGATTCCCAATATTGATCGAGCGTATCCCCTTTAATTTGAATATATGACTTAGACAACCGCGCCTTGGGGCTTTTCTTAAAATTCGTAGCAAGTCTTGAAATCGCATCTAGCGTATTTTCTTGCAACGAATACAAGCCGTCCATTTTAGCGACTATATTAATTTAAGTCGCCTGAACGAATCACAACCGACCCGAACTGTTGAGTTTTTACTCACAATGACTTGCACAAACTGGAGCCGTTCAATGATATCCGCCGAATTTAATATTCACGGATCCGGCTCGAAGGACCAAAACTATGTGCGAGCGACCAGGACTAACAACTAATCTATGTACTTAAAACTATTATTTTTATTTATTTATTTTTATGTACTTTTTTTGTATTTTTATATTTTTTACTTTTAACTACTGCTATGCACAATGCTCTGCAGCTTACTCGACAGAGCTGTGAGCGCGAGTAACCAAATAGAAGGGATATTAATTGATCCCCTATATTTGACTACACCCAGACATACGAACTAGACTACTTTTAACTTTTTTGACTTTTGCACGACATCCAAACCAGACCAAGACAACCAAGACAACGACTGACAAACGAGACAGACCACAAAACAATGCCTGCCTAGTCGTTGTTCCGCTCAGCTTATATACTCTCGTTGTGAACGGAACCATAGTGTCATCTATTTCGATCTTAACGCCATCTAGTTACACCTTTGAAATTAAATGACGCCCAACTAATTAAATTAACTCTAACAGAAAATAATCGAAATAAGGAAAATAATCGAAACTTAAGTATCGATACCCTGAGGTATCGATACATTTTGCGTATCCCTAACCATGCATGACTATTGACTAATTGGTACAAAGGCCTGTGAAGCCAAGCCAAAAATATTATAAAAAAACTATTGACTGACAAATAACAACCCATGAACCCATAGATTATTAATTTTATTATGATTTAGCAATTGGTGTATATTATTCTACTCTTTGAATCGGTGAATCGGGCAAGGCAAGTCAAGTCGGCCAATAATTCGCAGATTTGTCCGTGTCGAGTGTCGACATTGGCACAGCACAGCTTAACTTGAGGGTATATGTATTCTGTGTTAACTTGCCATTTTTAAATAAAATGAATTCAAATTATTGAAAATTAGGAGATCAACATCTCATCTGCTGCGGATCAGCTGGACGTGTTGCTTCGAGTCGGGTTGGATTTTCATTTCAATGTGATAAGAAACGGGTATCCATCTACAGCACTACTTAATTTCTTTGACTATTATAATTTCAAGCGCTGCTCAAACAGAAAAAAACTAAGCAGTGAAAAATGACGAATTCAAGTGAAGTTATTGATCTGACTAATTCCTTTACATTAGCTGATCATTGTGGATTATCGAATTTGGTTATAGACTTGGATACTGATGATTCTTTAATTAGTAAGTTACAATACTATATTTTTTTTATGCAACTCAAATCATTCCAATGCAAGGCAAATATCTGCCTACCCTCCCTCACATATTATCATATAAGGAGACTGACCCTAACTTTTCATTGGGTTCGATAATCAAACATACATGATACAAATTTTGGAGTATGTTTTTAACCTTTTCAATATATTTTTATATTTTTTCATGACATGACCCCCATATCATGAAAAAATATTTTGCGACCCTTGACCCTTCGCTTATTTTATGAATTTTATTATGTTACAAATTCAATCCATTTATAATTTTTGCCAACCTCTTACGACCCCCTATAAAGGCGACGACCCAAACATTGAAATCTTATCTAATCTAACAAGACTAAAATAAATCATTCTAAAATATAAGTTAGTAAATATTATGTGTAGACCTGTAGCTTTTTGTTACATTTTATGTATTTACTAGCTTTCCGCCCGCAGCTTCGCCCGCATGGATAGCATGGTTTTGACTGTTTAGTTTTTTCCAATTCTGGCGGGAAATTACAAATTATCTTTACATATCTTTCCCTCCGCTTCTTTGCTCGGATAGACCACAAAATTTGCCCAACTTTATTATTTACCGAAATATAAACGCAGCTTATATCCTTTCCCAAGGTCTAGTCTATTTTTGTACCAAATTTCATTAAAATCCAAACGGACTTTCATCCCCTATTTCATCCCCACAGTTTGAAATTTCAAAAATGGGGTTTTTATCAAATATTTATTTATTTCTTATCAAGTGCCTAAACACAAAAGTTCAGCTTTTATCTTCAGCAATGACAAACTCCCACACAATTTTTCATCCCTTATTACAACCCCTTTTTTACAACAAAACGTAGCTTATATCCTTTCCCAAGGTCTAATCTATTTTTGTACCAAATTTCATCAAAATCTGTTCCGAGGTTTCAAGCGTGACTTTTTTTACAGTTGATACTAACTGCTCCAGGGACTTGCTGCCTATTCAATCTAGATCTCTAACAAATGTAAAACCAACCTTAAGAAAAGCTGCAGCAGAGAATGCCAAGAAGAAAAGTCTGAAAATTAAACAATCTTGGAGGCCAAGAAAGGTAAAATGTTGGTATAATAATGTGAACAAGATACTCATATTATTTTTTATGTGGCTCTTTTAGATATTAAATTATTGTTATTTTCTTATCCTTTAAGATACTTTTTATCATTTATCAACCTGTTGAAGTTTTCAACAGTTTTCAGAAGTTCCTACAATTGAACTGATATTAGATTACTAGGATTGATTATAGTTATTGCCTTTAAAATGGAATGAAAATATATTATAAACTATAGGTAGGACTAAAACTATTCATATAAACAACAAAGTTTACCCAATGAGAATAGCTAGTCAAGTTTAATTTTCGTGAGCATCTTGTGAAGGGCAGTGATCTTCCCGCCATTACTATTGATCATTTGACTTGGAGGGATTAGTTATATACTATTCTTTATATTTATTTAAAGCCATATATATATATATATATAAAGTAAGGCAGACTTATTTTCATGGGCATTTTTTATGAATAAAATTTTGGATAGATTACTTTCCAATTTCTAAACCTTTATGGAAACAAAGAAGCAACGGGCCAGCACGCCGCAAGCAACGTACTGCACTATTTGTAACAACGTCTGGCGTGGCTTGTCAGTTAACTGGTCATGGGACCACAGCTTCTGTAGGTACACTGTAGGGAAAACTTTTTTACATCAAAATGGAAGTTTCCATATACTGAACAAGTATTAAAATATAGAGTTATAACTACATACTCAAGTTAATTTATTCCACTTTTATTTCAGAGTGCATCTACATCGCCACAGTTAAATTCTAAAAATAAAAATAAGTTTGGTGGCTGTCCCATATGTTGGGATGAATTAGGTACCAATCCCTTGGCTTCAACTAAATGTGGACATGTATACTGTATGCAATGTATTAAGGAATATCTAAAAAAAGAGAAAAGATGTCCTACTTGTAGACAAAGTTTAAAAGGAAATACTGCTTATCATCCTCTTTATATAAGTAGAGAATAAGAAATATTTATTTTGATGGACTGACCATTGACTGAACACATGTTGGTGAACTAACCCATAAGTTAGTGGCTTGCTATTGTTATCAGGTGATCATTTATGACTGTTATACTGGACAATGATTCTGACCTATGCTATCTTTTAAGCTTTTAATGAATTCTTATTGTTTGTTAGTATTAAAATATAATTATATTACCTACATTGTCCACTTCAACCAGAAAATTCTCTTGATGGTTGCATACTCTTTAAACACGATCATTGAGATTTTATTCAACTGATCAGGCTCCATAGTAATACTTAAAGTTGCCTGTCACATAGTTGCTAATTAATCCAATAGTGAACAGTCATAAGAAAGAGCATAGTATAATATATTTATTGAAGTGTTTAATAATGATGTTGTATTTTATGAACGTGTTTGTGTGTCTGAAAAGTATTCAATTCTAACATGGTTTATTATTCAAACAATTCACATTGTAAAGTAAAAAACCTGTTGGGTTCTGGTACATCTATTGATATTCGTTGTAAAGTTTTAATTTTTATAATTAAATTATTAATAATTCGTAATTTATTAAGTAATAGAAATAGGTTGTACCTATGGCTAACTCGAAATAGCGTTGAATAATGTATAAACTGAAATAAAGACTGAAAGTTAAGCAGAACCGAGTTTAATATTTTTTACATATTTACAAGAATATTCTTAATAATATCAATATAATCAATAAAATAAAACTCAAAATACATTTGGTTAAATGATTTTTGAAATAATAAAAATAGGCAGTCTAACTATAAAATCGTATGTCATTTTTACACAACACACTAACTACCTATCCAATAACAACTCATTAAATTATTCTATTTTCAACCATAAGCAGGTAAATAATAGCATAACATATCATCACGGCTGCATTCACCGAAAGGTTACGTCTAGGTGTACTACTGTACACCCACAGTCAACCAGTACTTTGACACAGTCAAGTAGTTAGCTAATACAACAGGCAGAGTCTTTTGCTATTAATAGGACAGAAATTCAATCTCCGAGCTGTGACTTCTTGAGCTTCTTAGGTAGGTATTGCCCTAAACGAGGATCTCTTGCTCAGCAATCGCACTTTAGATCATTGGACGAATGAAGCAATAAATTAAATACATTATAAAGCAATTTAAACTAGTCGTGCGATATATATATATATACGGAATTCCACACTGCGCTCCAAAACACAAATCGCTGATGTTGGGCAAAAAGCCGCCAGCCTCAAATGGAACTGGGCTGGACATATCTGCTGCATGTCTGATGAGTTGTGGGCAAAAACCACGACAATGTGGATGCCACAGAATACCAGAAGACATCGCGGTAGACCCAGAATGAGATGGCGAGATGAGCTTGACTCTTACTGCGTGGGCTGGATGCTGAAAGCTCTCAATCCGGAAGAATGGAAGAAGGAAAGGGAGGCCTTTGCCCCGCAGTGGGACGATCACGGCTGATAATAATAATAATAAATTGCGATAATAAAACCTCAGATCAAATAAAAAGTTAAGATGGAACTTTGCGAACAAAGAAGTGAGGCCGGCTAAAACTACGCATTGCCGTGTACAAACACAATTACAGGCACACACGTAAACCGAAACTACTCCTTATTAAAGTTCCATCTTAACTTTTTATTTGATCTGAGGATAAAACACAAAAAGTTTTTTATCCGAAGTAAATACCTACCTAATAAAAGCTATGTACAGTTTTTAAAAACTAAGCCAGTCTGAAGTTAGCCTTTCCGAACTGCCGCACCGATAAACTTGGTTATGTCAGTGTTTTTATACAATAAAATCGAAATTAGTAGGTAAAGATAATTATCACAAATGCGAAACATATACGGCCCCAATTGTCTTTACACCGTTTTATTCATACCGGAGTAAAATAAAAATTCATATCGTAGCAGATAGCAGTATAAATTGTCAATTAGTAATGATTTTATTTCTGGGTTGTGAGTATTTGTATATTAAAGCCTGTTACAGACGATGCGCAGAAGTTTTTACAAATACTCATCGAAGTTATTTGCGTTACAGATCAAATTTAAGTGATCGCTTGTACTGCGCATCGTTCTGCAAGCAACAATTACCTACTACTGCATGGACTTACAATAATTTCCATTGCATGAATTAGGCGGGCTAGGTAAAAAATCAACCTTAAGAATTATTGAATGTAAAACAATTATCCGTAACTTATAACACAATACTTACAATAAAGAACTTATCGTCTAATGAAAATATTATAATTATGTTAAACAATATTGGCTTTTTAAATATACCTAACGGGGAATATTTTACAGTAGGTACCTAACTAGGTACATTCTAATTATAAAAAAAAACTTGTGAGGTGTCAAGGGACACCCGGATGGAACGAAGTTCCTTTCGATTAATTAGTGAAGATCAGCAATATCCGGAACTTGGGCAGAAACACTGTCAGGATTAATTTTTTTTTTTTATTATTATTTATTATTTACAAAAAACCTGTATACACTCAACAAAAATAATCGTCGCGACACCACACTGTTCAATGCGAAATAGAAATGAAAATATCTGGCTTGCTTTCTATAAGAGAGAGAGACAGACAGAGAAACATGCGCACGCCGCACAGTTTACAATATCTTGCTATAGCAAAAAGTGTCGTGACAACTTTTCGTAAGAATTTTTTCCGTCTAGCCCCCTTTCACAACGCGCGATAAGGAACTTCGTTCCAAAACTTCGTTCCAATAACATACAAATTAACATACCATCACGCCTGTATCCTCCGAAGGGTTAGGCAGAGGTGTACACCCACATTTCGCCGGTATGTTTAGGTCCCATGTAATAGGGGGCGAGTCTATTGCCATTCACCGGAAACAATACCAAACTCTGAGCTGCTACTGAGAATTTATAGAAAAACCCAATAACACTGCCCGACCTGGGAGTCGAACCCAAGATCTCTAGAGTAGCAGTAACGATTAGGACCTCTAGACCATTGAGGCAGTTATTGAAATTTTACTGACCTCTTGATCAAGTATTATGGGTATTTCAATATACTAACTTAATAGGGCATCATTCCAAATTTGATTTTAAAGTCTGAAAAAAGGAAAAATTGATCCACTGACTTCAATGAGATCGCTGAATAGCTTGCCCGCATTTAAAAAAAATACGATAGATGGAACCAGACACTGTGGCAGTCGCGGCTAGATTGGAAATGCAAGTGTAAAGCTATTATTCTGCTAATACCTGCAGCAGCAGGTTGCAACTTTTTCAAGACATATGAGTCTTGGAGGTGTTTTTCATTAAGAACGCCATACCATGGACTCTAAAATGTTTTTCTAAATCTTCTGGACCTTCGAAATCCTCTCGACAAATCCTACACTGGTTTTCTCGAAGTGGCTCATCAGAAGTAGGAGTAGCATTAGTTTGGTACTTAACGAGAGCACTTTCGTTGTAGCATTGTTTCCTTGTAATGTAGTCTTCAGTATCGGTGATATTATGTTCCAACAACAAATGTTTTGAAAACGAGGGCTTAACTACAAAACTTTGTCCACACTCCATGCACTGATATGCCATGCAGGGATCCCTATGAGATATTATATGTTTCTCTAATAATTGTTTTTCGTTGTAGTTTTTACCACATATGTTACAAACGTTCGAATTATTATCAACTTTAGGACTGTCAGCACCAGGAACTTGAACACTCTCAGTGCTAATAGAGACTGTTGAAAAACTATATTGAAGTCTCTTACCTTTTCTGGATCTTTTCTTGCCAATAGTTTTGATGCTAGTGTTAGCAGTTGAGATTTTATGCTGAGTGAGGTATTGTTTTAGATCCATTCTTTCAATAATTAATTTGGGTTCCAAACACCTAAAAGATTTGTGTAATACAGCATAATGTTTTTTAATTTCATTCCACTCTTGTGGTATGTTTGCTTTACAAAGATGACACGTAATGTTCGTGTTGTTTTGTATCTTATCAGGCGTGACATTCGATTCCATGGTGGAAGTGCATTTATATGGGCATTCGTTAGGCAGATTATGTATTTCACTGTATTCACATCTATAAGTGAAACTTCTCTGACATTGATCACATCTTTTCAATACACGATATGCTCTCTTTGGTTTATTTGAATACGAATCATATTCAGACAATATATCAGTGAGCGCAACATCTATGGTATCATTTTTATTATGCTGTTCTTTAAAATGATAAAGTAGATCAGATACGTCTTTGTATATAGCACCACAAGGCCAACATGGAAAAGCGGAAATAATCTTGTGACTTTTCAAATGACTTTCCATGCGACTCTGCAATACAAACTTCCCAGGACACAAATCGCATTTGTAAAATATAAGGGCTTTCGTTTCTGTTTTATGGGTCTTTAAGTGCTTCAGAATACTTGCTTCACTGAAACAAGCGACAACACAGAATGGACATTTATGAACTTTCTTCATGTGATTTTCTTTCATGTGTTTTTTATAATCATTAGGATGGAAAAGGCGACATCCACGTGCAGCACATTTCAATCTAGCTGTTGCTCTCATCATCTTGAATCCTTCACAGTCATGGTTGTAAGGATAATGGACGTTTTTGTTTATTAGGTGCGCGCCACATTCAGGGCAATAATATGGTGGACATCTTAAATGCAACCGCAAATGAGTTTTTACTGCACATATATTCGGTAATGCAAATAAACACACGGGGCACGAATAAACTTCGTTTGAGTACTGCATATAATGATTGGCTCGATCTTTATAAGCGAGTCCCGAGTTACCCAGATTAATTTTGCATTCTAAACAATCAATCACCGAGGTGCATACTGATTTTTGTGGTGGCATTGATGTTGATGTTTCATCAACAGATACTGAAGTTTTTGTGGAGCCAGCGTTTGATGGACTCGGAAGAATAAACTTGAAATTACTTATTGGTAAGGGTTCTACTTTTAAATCTGTGACGTTGATTGTAGCTGTTTTAAATACATGAGATCTTATATGAAAGAGTAAGTTACATCGGTTGAAAAAAATTCTTGATTGATTACAGTGTCGGCACATGTAGGTTATTTTCACGGACTTGCGATTGACGTGATCATTAAAACTGGATTCAAAGATGAATCTGCAAACAAAACACATACTGGTATAAAAGCATAGAAAGCCGTATCACGCACAAGTGATACAGGATCATATTTTTAGAATATACCGCTAAAATAGGTTTATATCCTGTATTTCTCAGCACTCATCTCTGTAGCCACATTACATTTCATGCATAGAGGAGTATCTACCTATTAGCAGTTTTTTTTTACTGTTTAGTAAAGAAGCGAATTTAGCATGATCCGCAGTAGCATTACCGGAATTAAGAGGAGCGTCCCTCGCTAACGCGAACAATTGAAAACTACCTTTGAGATCGTGTAACTTTTTAACCGTATATTGGAATGAAGTTTTACGTTCAAAGAACACTTATTTTAATGATAAAACTGTTACTTTTTTTTTTTATGGGATAACTCGGCAAACGAGCAGGCGAGCTACCTGATGGTAAGTAGTCATCGCCGCCCATGGACATCTGCAAAACCAAAGGAGTTGCAGATGCGTTGCCGAGCCTATTTAGGGAAAGGGAGGGGAAGGAGAAAAGGAGAAGGAAGGGGAATTGGGCCTCCGGCCCTCTCGCTCACCGAACGAAGCGCAATAACGAAACGCTACTACTCGGACGTCGGTCTTCTGCGAGAGTGTGGTACTTCCCCGGTCAAGAAATTTCAATTCATTCAAATTCAAGGTAGGACTACTTTTGTATGGAGCGCGGAGCAGAGATCCGCGCTCCATACAAAAGTAGTTTGGTCCTACTGTTTATGTTAGGTACTCTATGTGCGGACACGCGCATACCTAATCTGATGTAAGCAAAACACAACAAATCTTTGACGTGTAATGCACGGAAATAGGAAGAAGTCATGGCACTCATGGCCATAGGGAAGTATAAAGAGTACTAATTAAATTAAATGGTCTTCCAGTGTAAGTCTGTAATGTAACATTATTACTATTGTATCCGTGATATATCCATAGTGCAGATTTTTTTTATACTCTTCACAATAAATAAAATATAAATTTCATTTGCTTTATGTTGCCGCGAGATCAAAATCATATTTTTGATAGGTACCCAGAACTAAGCGATTTTAGTCGTCGTAGGCATAAATGCATAGGCATGGCAGATTTAGGTCGAATACCATTGCGGCAAGGCAGATTTGGGTCGAATACCTTGAAGCCCAGAGCAGATGATGCCTTACAAACATTATTATTAACCTGGACCTTTTATACATTTAGGTGGGAGCTTAGGAATTTGTAGATAGGTTCATTGTGGTCGATAAAAGTGTCTGGCGTCGTCCTAATACAAAAAACAATTTATAAATAAACTTCGTCAAGTCTTCTCGTCACCCATACCGCAGAGCCTTAAGACGAATGTCTTCAATGCCTGCGTCCTACCTGTTATGACCTAAGGAGCCGAAACGTGGACTCTCACAGTAAGACTGGTCCACAAACTTAAAGTCGCACAGCGAACTATGGAGAGAGCTATGCTCGGAGTCTCTCGGAGGGATAAAATCCGCAATGTAGTTATTCGTCAGAGAACTAAAGTTACCGACATAGCTCAAAGGATTAGCAAGCTGAAGTGGCAATGGGCCGGTCACACCTATCGGGGAACGCGGCTAGGCAAACGTAGTGTAGGGCGCCCGCCGGCCAGATGTAGTGACGACTTGCGGAAGGCAGCTGGCAGTGACTAGATGAGGAAAGCCGAAGATCGGGCTCTGTGGCGTTCACTAGGGGAGGCCTACGTCCAGCAGTGGACGAGTATGGGCTGATGATGATGATGATAAATAAACTGACTAAATGCCGATAAAAAGGATGATGGCGAATATCCGTTAAAACTGCCGACTACCAAGTTTAAAAAATAAATTAGTTTGGTTATTAATTATAGTAAAACAAATTTTATTAGGAATGGACCATTGGTGATTGTGAAAAAAACTGTGTTATTTTTTGTTTGTTTTATTTATAGTTGATCTGTATATTGACCCTCTTCTTTACTATGCCCCAGATGAAATAAGGAAGCCCACTCCTAAGAAAATCCTGCAGTTTATAATATCTGCAGGGTTTAATCGGTAATTCAATCAACAAGTGGTAATCATAATAGATTGACTGTGGTTGCAGTGAGCCAGTGATACTATAGTCACAAATCAACAAAAAAATATAGTATGCCCCTACTACCTATCCTGGTCACTAATCAAAATATGAGTGATATGAGGAATTATTTTCTGTATAACATAGAAATCAACTGTGCTACAGAAGCACTGCAATTATAGAAAAAAATATATCAAAAATTGTAGTGCAGACATTGTTCATCATTAACAACTATAACAATCCCTAAGGTCATAAATTATTTGTATAAAACATTACAAATGGACCTTTCCGGAACAATTTAAAAACATCAGCGTCAACGTAACTAAGACTATTAGAGATATTCGGATAAAAAATAACTTACTTGTCTCCACAATCAGTACATGGGTATATTTTGTGCCCATTCACAGGGACTGGTATCACATAGTTTGGCAGAGCTTTAGTAAAAAGGAGATTTTTAATACTTAGTTTGTCATTTATCGCATCCATGGCTGTATGCATATCAGTATGATAGTTCTGAAACAAGTTAAAAAATAAGTAAATATTATTCTGATGATGATGTAGTTTACTTCCTACTATAGAATAACAGGTACCATCTTGGTATCATCAAGATTGTAGTGTTTGTACTTCTATATCTATTTAATAGATATAATAACACTGTCTCACATACATAAGCAGTAGCCGACAGCTTGACTTAACAGCTGTCAGTTGGCATAATGGCAGTGTGACCATTGCCTGATATAAACATAATGTCATGAGAGAATATGGGAGACATAGTGGAGGCTAGTGCTTGGTGTATTGGTGAGCTTGTGAAATAATTGTAATAAACAAATAAGAACCCTACAAGTGGCGACGAGGATGGGATTATCTTAATATTGTTAAGATAATTTGTGTTCATGGAAAATGGCGTGTAGGGTGAACGCAGGGTAAGACTGCAAAATGGGGGTGTTCTACGTGAGGTGTTTGTGAGTATGTGAATAACATTATGATACTGGGATATGATTAATCTATGTTTCATCTTGCTTTATTAGGGTTTTGTAGTTGAGTGTAGACTACATGAATATCAAGAGATATTGTGTGAATAATTACATAAATAATTTCAAATCATTCGAATACATTTATAAATTGGCGGGAACACCAATTGAAAAGAAAACCATAGACAATAGTTCGTTTTGTTTTTTATTTTCGATGATAGCACAAGTCTACACAGTCAGTTCCTACTAGTCTGTGGTCGACACTAGAATATGGAATGTGTTGCTGGAAAAAATAAAAATACAAACTTGTATTATTTAGATAATTTTATATAATATAAATAATTAGTCTGGCTAAGTCTATACACACAAAAGTGGTCGCCGTAGAAATTGATATGGGTTCGAAGCCCTCTTTCAACCTTATGGATATTAATTATTTTATTTTATCTTTGTATTAATTTATTTAATTTTCCAGGAAAAGTTCATGCATGACCATGATAAACAAATTCATGTGGTTCCATTAAATTGGTAATGGCTTAAAGGTGCCACCCATGGATTAGCAAAATTGTTCAAGGTGTTCCATTAAATTGGAATTGGATAATGTGGGTTTCCATTAAATTGGAATTGGTTAACGACCACCCACAGATGAAATCTAATGGATTTCCATTAAATTGGAAATGGTTTAAAGGTACCATCCATTAGTTCTTCTAGTTTGGTTGGGCTTCCATTAAATTGGATAGGTTTAAAGGCACCACCCATAAGTCAAACTAGAATGAATGGGTTTCCATTAAATTGGATAGGTTTAAAGGGACCACCCATGAGTTAATGTAGTCTAAATGGGCTTCCATTAAATTGGATAGGTTTAAAGGCACCACCCATAAGTCAGACTAGAACGAATGGGTTTCCATTAAATTGGATATGGTTTAAAGGTACCACCCATGAGTTAAATAGTATAAATGGGCTTCCATTAAATTGGATAGGTTTAAAGGCACCACCCATAAGTCAAACTAGAATTAATGGGTTTCCATTAAATTGGATATGGTTTAAAGGTACCACCCATGAGTTAAATAGTATAAATGGGCTTCCATTAAATTGGAATTGGTTTAAAGGTACCACCCATGAGTCAATGTAGTCTAAATGGGCTTCCATTAAATTGGAATTGGTTTAAAGGTACCACCCATGAGTCAAAAATGTCTCCAGGGGCTTCAATTAAATTGGAAATGGTTTAAAGGTACCGTCCATTCAATTGGAAAGGGTTTTCATTACATTGGAATGGCTTATTCTTCAATTCTCAGTGTCACCTGTAGGTGACCGGGGGGTCACCATAAAAACAAATGGGGGTAGTACATACATTTTCACATTAATTAATAATGACGCGACGATTCTGAAATGAAAGACAGGGACTGAATTGAAAGAAAAGGAAAGGAGTACGGTGGGTGACGGTAAGAAAAGTACGGTGGGTGACGGTAAGAAAAGGCTGAGAAGCCGGAACTTCACCAAGGAAATGAAGTTTATGTGAAAGACATGGTTAGGGCTACTAAACTTACTTCGGCTTTTAATCCTGTCGAGAACGAGAATATTGCAAATAAAAAATATAGCAGTTGATAGTTCTTGTGAATAAAGTTAATTTAAATACTGATAGCAATAACTTTTAAAGTTTAATATTTATGATTACTTTTGATTACCTTATGATTTAATTGATTCAAATCAAATATATAAAAAGGAAGGGATGTAGTGTTTGTACTTCTATATCTATTTAATAGATATAATAACACTGTCTCACATACATAAGCAGTAGCCGACAGCTTGACTTAACAGCTGTCAGTTGGCATAATGGCAGTGTGACCATTGCCTGATATAAACATAATGTCATGAGAGAATATGGGAGACATAGTGGAGGCTAGTGCTTGGTGTATTGGTGAGCTTGTGAAATAATTGTAATAAACAAATAAGAACCCTACAAAGATAAAAATATAAAGTAAAAATAAAAAGATAAAGTCTAGTTGCTCAACCCAACTCAATAAAACATGCCTGTTAGATAAGTACCTATTGAAGAAAAAAAAACGGGGTAAAAGGTACGAAGAGGCATTTTAGAAAAAAATAAAATTCAGAAGGAGGAAGGGAGTTTTATCAAATAAGTTCAGAGCATCGAATATGACAACAGATTTGCACCTGCGTGCGCAAGAACTATGCTTCGAACATGGCAATACCTCAGAGTAAGTATAAGATTCATTCTTCAATTTAGATAAAAAAAAATCTTCTGAAATATTGAAGAAATGTAAAATTACTTACTTCTATTCCATAAAGGTACTAGTTTATTCTAAATTGCGACAAATGATTGTAGTGATATTTACGTTAACTTGACAGAATTACAGAAAGTCAGAAACATTGAAACGCCCTCTGCGAGTAGTGAAATTAAAGTATCGCCAGTACTGAAAAAGATTTTGTGTTGCCTGTGTGTTAAAAATTTAATACAGATCGCCCCCTTGCTTGACCGTAAGTTTGTAACAAAATATATAAAGTCGCTGAATCAAAGTTTTATTTACTTTAATGTAAATCTAGGATTTAATAGATTTAATCGAAGTGGTCTGCAAGTTGTTATGCAGTGGTAAATTATATTAAAAATATTAAGCGTTATTAATTATTTTCGTTACTGACTTTGATATATATGTATGAAACCAATTAAGTGAATGTTCGTACGCACGGCTACACATCAAGTTATACAAAACAGCCAGTATAGGCTGACCTTGAATTGTGCGGAAAACAAAAACCAATTGGAGGTCAGTCAAAACTGGTTTTGTTAGATTGATGTGATTCAGATTGAAAGGTGGTGTTGCTAGTCATAATATTAAATATTATGTACGGAGAGCCATTTGATAAAATAAAACACTTTATTGACTGGTCCCAAATCAGTTGATGATAGCACTTTTAACTCGTAGAATGAGTGCCACTGGAGCAAAAAGAGACCACGCCCCGGAAAACGTACTGTAAGATGGTCTCTAGCGATTACGAGTATTACGACAAGCAGACGGGTTCGAAACTAGCGTTGCCATTTAAAGGTACAAATTTCTTCATATTCATACAGATTAGTACCAGGATACAGATTTTTATACACACTTTTCAAACGATATCGGAAATGGATCATAACTAACGTAAATAACAGTAAAATGTTTGTCCTAATTATTGAAATAAAAATAACATTACATTATTTAATCATTCTAAGCTTTTGTATAATATGCACATCATATCAAGTATTTGTTACCTAGTCTGTGGAGGTTTATTGAAATGAATGAATAGCTTAAAATTATGGAGGGTAGAAAGTAAGGAGGACCATCTCAGTGTATTAAAAGTGTCCATTGAAAGGAAGCAAATTAAGGTGGCGCTATAGTAGCAAGTGGAAGAATTTTAAAAATTTATTTGTTTTTATTTTAGAAGTTTCATAGGTTATTATTTACTAAATTACAGTTTAGTTTGAGATTTTAAATACTGCATATTTCTTAACTACAGAAGTCAAGAGAAATGTTATTTTTTTCAACTCAGCACACTTCACTCTGCTTATAACTGCTACATTCATATCATTTCCACTTGCTACACTAGCGCTAGTTCGGTGAGTGTTCGAACAATAATTTGCTGTATACCTCCTTACCTTTCTACCCTCCATATATTTAAAATCAAAGATAATAAGTTAAGATTTTTAGACAATAAATGTAATGTAAATGTATCCCAGTCTCAGACTAATAATATTAGTCTGAGATCCCAGTATTATATTGTAGTCTTTGGTATTAATCTTATTTGTAGTACATTTTGTTCGAAATAAGTAAGCCGATCGGAAGTTGTCTGCAAGTGGTTTAGAAGTGGTAAACCACTTGCACCACTTTAATAGAAAGAGTCGGTGTAAAGATAATTAGAGTCGTATATGTTTCACATTTCTAATTATTTTGTTCACTAATTTCGATATTTATGTATTAAAACACATAATTAAACGATTTTATCACCGCGGTAGTTCGAAACGGCTAACTTCCGACAGGCTTTGTTATTTCGAACAACTTGCATTTTTGGTATGGTTTTAGTTCAGAGATCTTTCGCCCTAGCTTTCGCCAGTTATAGTGTTAGGTTAGGTTTATTAATTTTAATTCAGGCATTCTACTCTAGGGTTGCCATTATTATTGTCAAACGATAAGTCTTCAAAAATATTGGTGAGATATTCATGTTAACGTGTAATGCACTCGTAAAACGAGTCTGATAGAATAATAATTCTTTTAAATTTTGTTGAGGATTTTGTATCTGATGTAAGCACGGCTACACATCAAGCTATAAAAACCATTATAGGCTAGCCTTGCAATGTCTGCAAATCCCTTACAATGGGAGGTCAGTCTACACTGGTTTTTTATAGCTTGATGCATAGCTGTCTGTACCTCTTCCCATGATTGTTATGAAGCAGAAGATTCATAAAGTTGATTTCAAGGTACCTTGTACACACGGCTACAGTACATTGTATATGTTTCCCATACCTTATGAGGCCAGCATAAACAGGTTTTGAATAGCTTGATGTATAGCCTTGCGTACCTACCGATTTACCGAAAAGTTGTGTATGTGTTGCCGTTGCCAGTTATGGGAAGCTTTATAATATGTACGGTGGCCAGCACATCAAGTTACAACAAAATGACAATTTTTCTGTTGATTTTGAACTTTATCTTCCAGAATTTAAGTTATAAAATAGTTTGGAGAAATTTTAGTTTTGTATACCTTGACCTGTTTGCGACTGTACAATGCGAGATCAGCTTATGGCCACAGAGTAAAGGTTTACTCTGTGTTATGGCTAAAGCGTCAGCCTTAAGCGTTAAATTCAAAATTTTCTTGGTTTAAAAACGCCTTAAAACTTCCATATTTCACAATTTTCACATAATGGTCAAGTTCATGAGCAACTATTATAAATACAGAGTCAAGTAGCCTATTGTTTGGAGTATGGAATCATTAGATAAAAGACAATATAATAATTGTTATAAAATTTAATAAAAAGTACAAAATCTTTGGTCATATAATATAATAGGAAAGTACTTCAATATTATTATGGCACTTCAGTTAATTATTAATTTTATTAGTAGTTCTTATAGTCTAGTTATTGCATTTAAGTAGTCTCAGGTAAAATAGACAATATTTATAGTTATTATCAAAGTTTCAAGATGTAAACAAAATTAAAGTGAAAAGTTAGAGAACTTATTAGCTACCTATGTAGTTTTTACTTATTTTAACAAATATCCTGGCAACTGCACATAATAAGTGAGTAAACATTTTGATGAATGTGTTTACCTTGATATTTACCTCCTTGCTTATTTTTTTAAATAATGTAAACACAACACCATCTTATGTATTAAGACAATTCATTGGTCTGGTTTCAAAAAGTTATAAGAGTTAAGAATGGTGTTAAAATCAGTGTCATGTTTATTTCCTTGGTGAAAAAAATTCAATGTATTTTTTTCATAACCATCCCGTTTTAAATAATAAACTACATCAGACCGCTGCCTGAAGGCTTTTTTGTCAACATATTTACTATAAAATTTAACATTTTCCAACATATCTTCATCATTTGGAATCAAAGCCAAATAGCTTCCAACAGATTCAGCAGCTTTGTCAATTTTTTCAAGATGATAGTAAGACACTTGTAGATAATTAAGTACATCTGCAATAAATTCCACTCCAGAGTCATATTTAAGATATTTAAGTTTATCTTGGCACTGTTGTTGGCAATGTAGAAGAGAGGCCATGTTGTTGGACATAGTTATCACAAATTCTGAAGACCATTCTTGACCAGGCTGTCGCTCACATTCTACACGACAGTTGTTTTCAGATCTAAAGTAGTTTTGTAAAACCTCTTCCATGCTTGCAACAGTTTCTTCCCAGTTCTTTTGATTGTAAGACTTTTTTCCCAAATTATACAAAACTACATAGTCATCACTTTCTAGATCTATAACTTCATTTGCATCTATCTCTGGTTGCATCATGTAATAATGTACATTGGACTTCATAGCCTCATCATTTGGGTTGGCCACGAGGAATGTGTAGGCAGATGAAGCAGCTTTATGAAACATATGCATTTGAAAATAGCATATATGTAAATATTCATAAGGTCTCTTAGTTTGCATGTCATGTAATACAGATTCCTCTACAGTGCCATTCAGGTTTACATTATGGAATTCTTTTTTTTGACATTTATTAAGACAATCTCGCTTATTGAAGAACTTTTCGTATATCTTAAGGTCGCCAATATCTTCTTTGATTTGAGATTCATATACTTGTGCATTACACTGTAATCTACAATTAATTATGACAGACTTATAAAGTTTATAAAGGTGTAACGCCTCTTCCAACTTGTCAATACATAAGGACCATCTCTCATCTCCATAGGCCTTCACCCCTTTTTGGAATGTTTTATCTAGGGAAGTTGGTTTGACACAGTTACCAAATTTAATAACACAAAGTGAAATACATGTTATAAAGATAAGTTTCATTAAAGTAATCATTTCTTTCAGCTTTATTGATTTTCAAATTAGTTTAATGATAATCTACCAATAGAAGACCTGGAAACACTACACACTTATTTGGCCGGTTGAGTTGTTCTACTTTTTATATTTTCGTTCGTTTACACTCACTCGCTGAAGTGTTCTACTTCACGATGACCTCTGTTAAACTTTAAACTTTGACAGTTTGACGGTGGTAAACTAAAACTAGGGATGTTAAATATTAATCGATTATTAAAAAAAACTATAATTATTTCATACAAATCGATGTTTTATAACATCGATTCACTGTTCCGAAACATTTAGTAATGTTTCGAATGCATCATTTGGATCCGGAACTGTACTCAGCTCTTTGTTTAGCGCGATCATATCGCTTACGTGTGAGAGAGACCGTCCACGACGATCACTGAGCGACGCGAAAGCGTAGCGAAAGTGCAGGAAAACAATAAAATATAAGTAGGGGAGAATGAGATAGCAAATGTTATGAATTGCTCTTTACTATTTTCGATACCTATACACGTAATAATGACACTCTATTGGCATCTTTATGTTCAATAACGTAAGGACGTTTTTGGCCTTTTTATCTCTGACAAGTTTGTTAGACTGATGCGGTGTTCCAAATGACACTACAACCCGTTTCTCTGAGTCTGTTTCTCCGCAACGTGTCGTAACAATCTGTATTTTATATCTTTATCTCAATGTTCCAAATGTTCCAGTATCAGTGATCCGGAACAGTTTACTGTTCGAGGTGCAATTGTTCCAATCATAACGGTGTGACATTTCTCGCACGCCTAATTAAAAAAATTGCAGCGCCTTTTTTACTGGCACCACTACCCAGTCCATTTATCGAGGGGGGGAGGGTGTTTCGTTATTATTTTGCAAAAAAAAAACGTTTTTTTAAGCGATTATTATCTTATTTAAAATCTATTTTGATTTTTTCGAGAGAAATAAAAGTTGGTCTTTTCATAATCGATTTTTTTACAGTCAAGTCACATCCCTAACTAAAACTTTGATTTGACATTATTGACACTGACAAATAGTTGTGTATAACTCTCCTCGAACCGGCTCAGAGAGATAGATCACAGTGATGACATACGGTTCATTTGTTGAATTGCGGCTTACAGACAAAATACTTTTCACAGCTAGGCAGCTCCATAAAAAATGGCTGGTCGCAAAATAGTTCGACAGCTGTCCCTCTGTATCAACGACTCGTATGACTGTGAGTCAGCTCAGTTATCTAATTCACTCAGATGAGCTGCGAGCTGATCTTCAAAAAGTCAAAGTTTTTTTTGTTGAGTTCCCATGCCTATTTATTGAATGGGCTTGGCGCATTTATCGTCACAGGTAAAAGTCACATGTAGAAAAACAATGCAGTCAATTACAGGGACAAAACCTGAGTAAGGCCTTTGTTACTACAATACATGTGACTGTTCTGTCACACTTGTACGCTCCTATGTTTTCGCAATACTGATATCAATAGGGCAGAGTAAGATGCACCTAGTATTTAAAATGGAATTCAATAAGTCAGAGTGAGACGCATCAAGTATTTTAAAGACAAAAAAAATGTATTAGATCTGTTTGATAAATATCATATTCAATCAATCAGATCAAACTATGACTTACATTTTGTACACTTAATATTTCAACAGTAAAGAAAATACTAGCTTCTATTTTCTCACAAGTATTTGTCAATGATATTTAGAAGTCGCAATAACAGCAATCACATATCGGATTTAGCCTAGTCCCATCACTACTACTGACAAATTAAGGCGGATCGTCTCTCCTTTGGCGCGAAATTCAATAAAAAAATTTTTTCACAAAAATAATGTACGTCTTTAATACAAATTCTAGGCTCAAAGCTCAAAGCAATAGAAATTGCGTCATTAACTATAAACCCAGAATGTGATAGGGATCTATAAATTACGAAAAAGCAACTGGAATTTGGCAGTCAACGCCTTTACTATATTATAGAACCTACGAATAAATAATTATTTATTCGTAGTATAGAACAAGAAAATATTGTCATAAAGAGGGCAAAATAATTGTAAAGAGGTTTATATTTAATTATTGATGTGTACGTTCTACCGATGGACTCTATTGTTTATGTGGTATTGATTGTTGTTGACATTCAAAACAAAGAAATTTAGCACAATTTCTTTATAACCTTATCCAACGTAAACTAAGAAAACTCACTTTCGGAAATATATAAAAAAAACCTAAGTTACGCATATATAAAAAAAAAATATAAAGACCTCAAGATTGCTTTATTATTGATTAGTCGTTATGTCGTATAATAATTCTGTTCTTATAGGAAATTGGAGCGAGGAAAGGCTTAAAAATGAGGTACCTTTTGTTTACTATGCTAGTAGATAAGATAAGGCACAGGTTTTTTTACTGTTGCATTGATCCAAATTAGTAGGTACTATTCTTTTTAAAACATGTTTGGTAAATCAATATCAGGGTCAGTGAGAGTTCCACAAAGTTAGTCCACACAGTAGGCTGTCAAGTAGCTGTTGTATGGACCAGTGTCAAGGTAGATACAGCCGCTTTGTTTGCAGTTCGATGAAATTAGTCGTAATTGCAGTCACTAATAATTTTCAAGGAAATGGAAAGCACGACATATTATTGGTTTAGGCAAGTAAATTGCAAAGAACACTCGTAAGACGTCATCGCGACAATCTTTACAAAAGCGACGGAATTTTCAATCAAAATAATAATAAATTAATTTAAAATTTATTTATTGCAGTATGAATTCAAACTTTTTTTAAGAAAACGTGATAGGCGTGAGCTGTTGCTTCAGAGGTCTAGAACTCTTTTCAGTAATTTATTAAGTGAGGTATGTATGACTTCAGAACTGCTGCTGTGCTTTAAATCATGCGTAGCATGGCATCTTCTATTGGGTACTTTTTAACAGATGTAATTGGGTTAAAATTATGAAGAAATTTTCCTCTCAATCACGAGTTTAATTTAGTTGATTTGGCACATCTACTTATAAGTAGGTAACTTTTAATAAAACGGCCAAGGTTGTACCTCTAAATTTATCTTCTGTTTTTATCTTTTTTTACCTATAATGTCCCACAGCTGTGCAAATGTCTACTAAAACCATTCCACGTGCTCCTGTCTATCGCTTTCTCCTGCCAGTCAGCCATAAACGCATCCATATCGTCTCGCCTCGTTTTTATCTTATCAAACAATATTATTATTATAACATTATTTTTCTAGTCTTATTTAGATACATTATGTTTTTACAGAGACCTCTGGCTATAAGTGGAACATATGTTCTGTTTGGATTTAACGTACAATTGGTTGCTTCTGATATGCCAGGTATAAAAAAACTTAATGTAACATACTATAACATATGTTCCTGTATTCCCCGCAGGGTTAGGCAGCGGTGTACTTAGCGGTGTAATAAAAACCCAATAACACTTCCCGACCTGGGAATCGAACCAAGGACCTCTTGCGTAGCAGTGAAATACTTAATGTAATTATAATAGAATCTCGTAGCTAAGTAGTTAATTACTACGCTGATCAATGGTTCTGCAACATTAGGCTGTCGTCGGTGCCGGTACGATACGAATCGTTAGTTGTAGAATCCAAAAAATCAGAAAATAAAAATCGTGACAACAATTTTTATTCTTGGAGGTTGGGTGTTAGTTGCTTCATCTAAAATACTAACATTAATAATTTTTAGTGCAGTGATAGCCTAGTGATATGACCATTGGACTGCCAAGTCAAAGGTCTCGAGTTCGAATCCAAGGCACGCACCTCTAACTTTTCGAAGTTATGTGCGTATTAATAATTAATTATCACGCGCTTAAACGGTGAAGGAAAACATCGTGAGGAAACCTGCATGCCTGAGAGATTTTCTTGACGGCATGTGAAGTCTGCCAACCCGCAGTAGGCTAGCGTGGCGGACTATAGCCTAATCCCTCTCGTATTGAGAGGAGACCCGTGCCCAGCAGTGGGAGAGTGTAATGGGTTGATGATGATGATGATGAATAATTTTCATGGTCGTTAATACTATTTTTGAATCTTGCATAAACCAAATGCCGATTCCAAAATAGTTAAGAAAAGACTTATCATTAAGCCTCTGAGCTTTGCATTTTTTTAAATAGTAGTTACCTGTTCGTCAGGATTTAACAGATATGTATTATATTTGATCAGATTTTTACACATATTTAATTTTAATTGCAGTCACTAATAATTTTCAAGGACGTGGAAAGCACAACATAATTATTAGGTATTGGTTTAAGCAAGTAAATTGCAAAGAACACTCGTACGACGTCATCGCGACATATTTAATTACCTACAATATAAATGTACAAAATATTTGAACAACTAGCTTATGTATAAGTATTATAACCATAACAATAAACCAATCTAATTTAATTTATAATATTTAGGTATGTAAGTAGGTATGTAAGAAGTTAAGTACGTTGGTTAATTAAATTGGCCATTGTGTTGTGTTGCCAGCAAAAGCGAAGTTTGCGGACGGCAGGCAGCACTATGGCTTGGCTATGTCAATTCTGGTAAGGGAGCGGCAGGTCGACTACATGCAGAATATGAGCGATGGATGTCTTATGACTCTGTCACCTATAACAACGCCGTGCTGCCGGAACACATTCGTTATCATCAGGTTTACTATATAAAATATAAAATAGGTACAATCACCTCCAAGGGTGGATCCAAGATTTATTTCTGGGAAGAGTACAAAAAAGGGGTCAGACAAGTTAGACATAGACATGTCGGATTGCCAGAGACGTTTCAATCACGCTCTTTCTGTCGATGTTAAATTTGTGATATTTTGCGGTTAGCAACTTGGGTAATAATATATCGTTAGCTATGTACGTATAAAGAAAT
This sequence comes from Subacronicta megacephala, assembly GCA_958496365.1. Taxonomy (NCBI): domain Eukaryota; kingdom Metazoa; phylum Arthropoda; class Insecta; order Lepidoptera; family Noctuidae; genus Subacronicta; species Subacronicta megacephala. The sequence goes on from OY292514.1 coordinate 7,952,002, forward strand.
GAATGTAAAGCGGTATCTATGTAATAGAATCAGTAATTAATCCGCCCTTAATCATCTCCGTTGATATGATTTTGGTTAATTCACCAGACTAGGAAATAATCTCTTTGCAATTCCAAAAGTTCTCAAATCAAGAATCCAGGACTTATGCGTAGAAGTCCTGATTCTGAGATTTTTAACTTAATGGGGCAGGCAGGCTATGAATGTCACCATACGCTTAGTTACCTAATACCTAGTCACATAGAAACATAGCTACCATGATATCTGAATTCCCCGAAGGGTAAGGCAGAGGTGTACGTAATGAGCACCCACAGTTCAGGGCACAGTTCAGGGCACAGGGCTGGCCTTTTTCCATTCACAGGTCACCCCAACTCCCGAGTTGCTACTGAAAATTTCATAGTAAAACCCAATACTGAACTCGACCAGGAAATGGAACCTAAAACCTTTACTGAAGCAGTTGCGCTTAGGACTACTAGTCTATCGAGGCAATTCTACCTAGTCGCTAGACAATTTAAATGGTTTCTCAGAGATGAAATGTGAAAATTTTGCTATGCAAAAAGAACGTAACTACCTCGTGTAGAGGGGACTAAAAAATGCAATAGCTTTCAGGAATTGTAAATCGTAAATTAAAATCGAGCTGGACCTGCACCGATGCATCTGATTCATTAATTATCTGTGCACTAATGGTGTTCGAGAACATAGAAAGACGTAATTGGCCATAACATTGAATCTGTCATTGTATTAATCCAATCCTAGAGAGGAGACCTAAGTCCCTGAAACAAAACGACGACTATAAATTTAGCCTAGTTAGTTATTAAAACCTCATCTCTGATGTAAAATGTGTTACGTAGTCAGGAGCGCGTCTGTTTCGTTATGATACAAATGCCTTATTGTAAGACGCAATCGTATTTGGTTTACTTGCAGTGCTGAAGACGAAAGCCTCCGCGGGGAGAAAATGAATTACGGTGACGAATTCCTCCTGAGGGCTGAGAATTACGGAGATCCAACGGTTATTACGTTTATTTGATCAAACGTAGTTTTCATCTGCTATTTTTATGTTGAACAAAACGTTTAGCTTAGTCAATAGTGCGAATGTTAAAATTTTAGGAACACACTAAGTAATCACTAATTATAGAAGTTTTCCAACCAAGATTGCCACCAAAGTTGGTATATATACTCGTCACAAACAAGTAAGAGTCAAAATCTGAATGGAGACGCACTTTGAGTTTAACTGGTTGATGAAAATCCTAAAAACGTCGATGTAGTTTTGTTTTTGTATTTTACCAAACCATTCGTCGCCATTTACGCTACCCATTACACCATATTGAATACGCTGGTTAATAAAATAAGCGGTAGCGATCTCTCCCTATGTTATGGTGCTCGTAGTGCTAAAAGAATTCTGTATGAACAGGCAGCACCTTTATATGTCCGGTACACACCGGCCGGCGCACCCGCTCCCGCTGACCGCATGCCCATGCAACTGAGTGCTACTAAAGACAGCAATTGTCGATTCACTACCATGCCACTACTGCCGTGCGACCGCCTCGAGGGCTTGGGCAGTCCAGTAAAGGTATCATGAAGAATCACGAAGTGGTTTATATTTTTAAACTAATTCGAACACGACTTTAATTCTTAACAAAGCAAGGGATCATCATCATTAATTCTTGTCTCACTGCTGAGCACGGGTCTCTTCTTAGGGGAGGAGTTAGGCTATAGTCCAACGCGCTAGCTAACTTCAACTGTGCAAACTTGAAACGCAGTCGAGAAAATCTCTCGAGGATACAGATTTCCTCATGATATTTTCCTTGACCGTAATGATAATTAATTTATTTATACGCACATGATTACAAAAAAATAGAGGTCTTGGCTTCGAACTCGAGGCATACGACTTGGCAGTCCAATGGTCATATTCCTAGGCATCATACTTACCCACACATACACGATGAACAAACAATTAATTGTTGTTTATTAAAGCGACTGAGCTAACTTTCCTATCTATATTTCTAACTTTCTGGTGACAAACATTGTCCTGATAATTACGAATTTTATTTATATAGATTAACGAAGAAGGAAGCTTTTTACCTACAAGATTCATTATTTCGTAGTTCTCTGCGACGAAAAAAACAAAAATGTAATCATAATTCTATTATACAAACATGTTATGTTGCCTTAGGCACTGAAAAATCTTTGGTCCCGAGACAAATTGATTTATGTATCCATCAATTTCAATTCAGTAACTTTCTTTGGAATATTTATCATTGTATTTCTTTCATTTCTGCTTATGTCGTCTTCAACTTCAATAAAAATCTGGAGAAAAATTAGAAAACAAAAACTATATTTGGAAAGCTATCTTTATAATAATATGTTTTAAATTAATTAAACTGTGAGTTCTTAAAAACAACTGTTTGGATGTATTAATAATATCTGTATCAAATGATAAATGATATGTATTTTGAGCAAGAAAAGAGTATCTGAAAGGAATTGGGGGAGGCCTTTGCCCAGCAGTGGGACAGCAACGGCTAGGAAAAAAAACTGTAACTACCTACTAACGTACTTAGGTCTTTATAAAAAACATGTCCTTATTTTATCTATAACCTATAAAACATAACTACACATAACAATAGTACTAATATTTACACTTATAACATTATGGATATAAATATTATACTTATATATATATAATTGATAAGTGAGTAATTTCCATTTATTTTCAGACTGGTACCAAGCTTATCATAAAAAATTGCGTCGCAGACAAGAGTTTGTGCGTCATGAATCAAAACTGGATGCAGACATTTTTTGGGCCTGTAAGTCGACATTTTATATCTATCGTTTTTCCTTTCCTTGACGGCGTTGTTAAGGGTATATGTAACTGTTACATGATATCAGCATCTTCATAATACTAGTCATCAGTTTTCTTTGTATTGATTTCTCTAGTAGTAACTCTAGCTTTCAGTAGTAAGAAGTTATTACTTAGTACACTTCTTATATTTATCACTTCAATCATCATCTTCTTCATCAATATTTGTGTATGTACAGACAGTAAAAGAGTTCAGTAGAATACAGGTGGTTTTGACGTAGATTGTGCAATAATATATCACTCAATATGGTGCCGAAATGTAATTCATCTTAGCTAGTTTAGAAGGTAATTCTAGGACTAAAATAAACGAAACTGTACTAACGTTGCTTTTATCTAAAATTGTTCAGGAGTGTGGAGTGACTTGCCGCAACTACAAAGATATCCACGGAAGGTACACAGCCGAGAATATATTCACTTTGGTCAGCGACGTCGAGACTAAGACAAAAGATTAACATTGTAAATACGCATTTTGTGTTTATTTAATTCTGTCATACGATTTAGATAAATTATTGTTTAAAATATTATGTCGTAGCGGCAAAGGCTAGTGGCAAATTTTAGATTTTATAATTTAATCTTTTATAGTAAACATTGTGTATTGTAACTTGAGAGTTTGTGAGTTAATAAATTATGAAGCTATAATAAATATTTTCATTTCTTTTGAAACAAAAAGAGGAGCACGTTTTGCTCATACAGCCTGTATGGAATATATATCGGAATGTATTGTATTAATTTAATTAGCAAACTAGCAATGTGGGATTTACATTACCTACTAGTATTCTTGTTAACCTCTTACTAAGCAAAATGATTGTATTACGAGTGGATTCACGTCGGTAGTGCAATTGTTGGGTTTCGCAGCGGCAACTACATGATCGCAAGTCCGATGCCCTAGCCACAAGGCTACCGCCGCTCAAATGATTAAATGGGACTTAAACATACCTACTGGCGAACTGTGGCTGTACATTACACCTCTGCCTTTTCCTTCGGGGAATACAGGCATGGTGGTATGTCATGTTTATGATCACACAACGTTCTACAATGGTACGTGGTATAATAAGCCTCAGTGTGGTTGTTTAGCGAGCCATGTTCAAGACGCGATCGTCAATAAACGGTATTAGTGGATCGGATCAGATTCGGTAGGCAACTTAACAAAAGGCTATTGTAGTAAATAATTGTTTTGGTATTAATTAATTTCGGATATGATTATTGTATCCATTTACCACTAATTAGATTTGACGGCTTATTATTTCAGTGCTGTAGAAGTTTAATAATAGATACCACAGAATATTACATTCCATAGGTAGAAGGAAATTATAGCTGAGACGTCGAGTCATCTCGATATATGTCTATATTACAAGATTATCAGAAATACTATTATAAATACTTTTTCTGTTAATCGGAATCCTGTCAAAAGAAATAGATTTCGATTGCGATTTCGGAAAACCTTAAGGCAATGATTATATTGCCTAAGATCTACCTAAGATCTAATTAGTTGATCTCTGTTTTGCACCAAAAAAATACGTGACATTCAGAATTTAACATCGTCGTAACCAGGGTATCTCCTATAAAGACACCAAGTTCTTTTAAGTCATGAAATAAGACATCAATAATCAGGTCCAATTTATAAAAGAGACAAAAATCTAAAGGCTTTTCCATTTTTTTTTAATATTTCCCTTCTGCGCCAGCGGTGGTTCAGTTGCTTCGCTCGTAAAAAGTAACGTTGCAATATCGTTTGCGTGAAAAGGTTACAATTGCACTTATAATACGACAAGTATCGGGTAGAACAATAACTGTATATAATTATAATAAATAAACAGGTTCTTAAGGCGCTGTTATGCTCTCAGTTGACATTCTTCCCTTTGCGTCCCAAATTCTTATGGCATCCTTGGCTTTTGCCAAAGGCGACGGTAGCTAGAAGCGTCTACGGATCGTTAGTTCAGAGTACCTAGGTATTATTGTGGTTTACTGACATAATACTGTGTACACCTGCCGTGATGATTTTGTACGAATACAAGAATATAACATTATTTTTTATAACTACTCTTGAAATTTTATTGGTAAAAATTCCAGAAATCTGCATTAAAGTCTCAAAACTTGTTATAAAAAAACCGGTGTGACAATGAATGACTTATTGGGCCTGAGAGATAGCTAATGACCGCTTTTATCAGCCAATTCTATTTGGCAAGCGATGCACCAAACATCCTGTATATGAGCACCAATATGTACACATTCAGTGAAATTCAGTTCAACGATTTCCCGAAAACTATTAATTGAAATTATGAGATGTCCTGATTATGATTGTCCTGACAGAATCTTTTAACACACTGTTATGGTTTTATAATATTTCATAGATTTCAACCTCAGACATTTCAACTGTGTTTTTGATCCACAATATTCAACTATGAATGAATTACGAAACCTCTTTGTTACTATGGGATCTTTTCTCTACGGCACGTCAATGTGTGTTATCTGTGTTTCATGAATTACATTTATAAACAATTTTGAAAGATCATTGGCTGCGATTTGCTATTTTTAAATTAATTATTTTTTATAATGTCGAAGCATGAAGCTGATAGAGGCATCGTTTATAGCAACAGGGTTCGTCTCGGTAATTGGTATGAAGCTACAACACTGGAAGAGGTAAATTAGCACATTTAAAATAAGTTAACTATACCATACTACAATATAATGGTAGACAATGTGTGGGTCTTTCTTAAAATGTAAAAATATTTAGGTACCTATGTAAATGTAAAGTCTATAGGAGTCATGTCAGTACCAAGTAGATAATGTAAGCTATGTTCTCGCTCAGGTCAATAAGTCTAAATAATCTATTTTGCATCTTATGCTTCAGTACAAGCTCAACAAATTCCTCGAACAAATGAAAAAGGGTGATCTGATGCTTGCAAGGTTCCGAAAGATGACGGAAAACCTGAACGCGCCGACAGTTCTCACCCAATCATCGGGCAGCATTGCCTTCGGATCCAAAATCTCTTTATTCGCACCACATGTACCATGTAAACAATATTATTAATTAAGACTATATCTAATTCCTAGATGCGTATGTTTTTAATTTAAGAAAAGTGATAAATACTGGGTCTATGATAATGAAAGGCTTTTGCCTTATAGAAGATAAGTAAAGGACCCATACCTGTGTCAACAAGGAACTCGACAGTTGCCAAGGATAGCTCCAACCAACCATATAGATAGGATCCAACCAAGGAAAGCATGTAGGACCCATCCATCAATCAAGGGTATTTATTTACTACTAGTTGACCCAATGGACGTTGTTCTGTCCAAATTTCAATTATCTTGAATTCATACTTAAATCCTATAGAAAAAAACTTCACATACATAACACAACAGTACTCTACTATCAAACTATTCAGTCATATACGCTCTGATGTTATTTTAAAATAACAAAACATAATTAACTAAGGGATCTACTATCCCTTAGTTAATTACATTTTGTTAATATATTTTTAATCTACTTTTTTACATGCCAGCCTCTGATCCTCCCGTTGAAGGCAAGAAAGGCCTTCTCTTGGGTGGACGCATCTCTTCAAACGATATCACGTATTCTCAAGAACTAGAGGATGGTTGCTCAGTTGTGGGACTTCCATTGACGAAACCAGCAGAAAGACATACTTTCGTAATCACCAGTGCTGATTACTGCGATCGAACTGGCGAACCATTAAAATACAATCAAGAATTTCTTCTAACCCTATCATCGTCTCTTAAGAAAGAGGTTGTATGTTGTTTATTTTAGTCTTCTTTTTACAATTTTATTATGCATCTTTTTTGGTAGATCAAATCTATTTGTAAACAGCGCACTCGCTTAATGAAACTAAGTTTATCCAAAGAAAATGTTAGTCCTCAAAATACAAAGAAAAAACATTGCGACAGAAAGCGGAAAAATTTAATCTTGAGATGAGAACCATACATTTTGCAAGGGACGAAAATTCTATTCATGTCAATAAGCTCTGTCCCTTCTTATGTACCTGATACGCAGGTTTTTGTGAAAGGTACGTTGTGTTTCAGCCCATATACATAAGGTATGATCCAGACCCTGTCCCAGGGTTGGTTGGCTTGTTTAACCTGTATCTGAGCAAGCATTCTGTTTCCAATACGCGCTGGAGAGTTCTACCAATTCAGAGCCCCGATATCACTAGGTTTGAGCAGGAAGGAACACCTATTACGGTAAGACTTTAATAAACTTTTGCAGAACTGATAATTTTCATAAACTAAAATGATTGAAACTACTTTTTGTGGTAGTAAGCGCGACTGCTGTACTAGAGGTTTTGAGTTCGATTCCAAGTCGAGCAACATGTTTTTGGGTTTTTCTATGTAATTCTTAGCAGTAGCTCGGAGTTTGGATATGTATCTGGTTAATTAATTGCAAACAGGTTCGCCTCCTACGACATGGGACCTACACGCCTCTGCCCCCTTTCGGGGAACACAATCGCGGTGGTTTGTAAATTATTAATTTACTACGCATTGAGAGTATGTAATTAATTACTCTTATATATATTTTTTGATATGACAGGCACGCAATTCACCAAAGTTTGAATTCAATTAACGTAACGTCTTTATTTTCAGGTCAACAAAGATGTCGTTATAAATCATTGTGCGACAAATCTTAATTTGGGTTTTAACGTTGGCCGTTGGGCTATGGGATTTTATGGAAAAGTTAGTATAGAAATCAGTTTTGTGTTTGACATGAAAAGATTTTGAAATTATTTCGGCTATTAATTTGCAGATTTGCGCCCCCTTGCTGAAGACGTGCCTCGACGTTTATGGACGGGAGCTGCCAAATAATATTTGGCAAATCTATACACCGATACCCAGTTAGGACTTGAAATAGGCCCTATGAAATTCCCTATTTTGAAATACTTTTTAATACGTTTTCTAGAAATTAAATTGTTCTTCTTGAATTCGAGACTTCTTTACTTGTGTAGGCCTTCCTGTGATCGGTCGCGTCTCGTCGTCAGGGACACTCTGCGTTCGTTATTGTCTCGTTTATTATACAGCTCCCATCTGAAGTCTTCGAACTTATTGCGTCTACCTTCCAGGACATGAATAAGTCATATCGTTCGTTATAAGAATTGCTCTAAAACACCACCGTTATGAATATCGTTCTTGAAAGATTTAAAGGAAATCCCACTTTTATTATTAAGGTTACTGTCTACCCAATTCTGAAATAAATAAGTATATTGGTTTATTCATTGCATAATAAATTTTATTTTGCAAGAAAATTTATTCAATCCTATCAAATTATAAGGCTTAGTTTATTTGATTATGTGTCCGCAATAACATTTTTGCATTTCTTTTGTTAAAAATATAACAATAGTATCAATGTATTACTGTTTTTTTTTACTTGCTATTTTAATCATAGTAACCATCTAATTAAATGTAACAATGTAAAAAGGTAAATAAGTACCAAATTAAATGAGTTATTTCGTTAAAAAGATAAAATATCAATGTTTAATTCATATTTCTAAGACTACAGTGAATTTATCAAAGCGTATTTTTATTAAATTTCAAGTACTTTTGAACTGCGAGACATGTTTGAAGTTTTGTAATAAAAGGATCCCCATTGAGCCTTCGCCGTATTCCCTTTTCATTATCTAGTCTTTGGTTGTGCGACATTCTATTTGACAATTGAGTTCGTTATTGATCTCAATTGATATTTTTTAAATTTTATTTTGAGCAACTTACTTCTTAATCTCTTTGTCTTGCACACTTTTTTGTTTTTAAATATAAACAACACGCTTTACTAAACATAAACAGTACCTAAATATCGTAAAGAAATTGTATTTTCTGTGAAAGCATTATAAGATATTAGACGTGATTCTTTAGAAAATCAGTTTAATATTTTTCTTTCCTCACATTCTTTGTATGGGATAAACACGTCTTCAGGGAGGATATAAAAATTGAAAGGGTATCTATAAAATAGGCTTATCGGAGAGCGTCGAGCGATATTTTTACACATTATCCCATACACATGTCATTTGAATAAGTTACGAGTAGGTTTAGTTCGTCTTATTTATTTTGAAGAAGTTGTACATCCAAAACAATTTGACTGAATAGTAAGCCCTCGTGAGTTTGGAGATTTGTAATGTTGGGGCTGTTGAGATTTGAATTTTAATTCATAGTAATTGTTTTATCTAGTAATATATTTCACTACTTTAAAGGTCTCTGGTGTGGGTTTCATGCACAAGTTCATTTAGTTCACTCGAGTAGAATGTTTGAGGTATTATGAAAATTTAATTAGTCTACCTCCACGTCGCTTCTGTAAGTTTACGCATGCGGAATTAATAATGAACAAAATGCAGTTATTACAAAGGCTACTAATTATGTCATTGTTCATGATTTGCGCCTAATATTTCGATTCATGGTTTCGACGTAGCCGTAAAGTTCCTTTGTTATAGATACTTATTTATTGCAATGAAAAAGCAAAGGGGAGTGGAAACTAATCTCCTTAAAGAGCCGCACGGCGCTACGTCCGGACAGGCGGACAGGCGGACAGGTCAGTCAGGTAGGATGCGAGGCACGTCTGGGCTGCGCGACTGTTGCGTCGCTTGCTTGTACACATGCCCTTTGTGCCGGCGCGCCCCTCTCGGGACTTACAATCGAGTCGTTTGAGTGGCCCGTCTCCTATTCCGTATCAGCGATAATGGTATTAGTTCGCCACGGGTTGAGAGGTTATCGGAGACGATGTTTTGTCAACTAGATATCTATTCTCATCACGCACATTATTATTATTAATGGAATTTCCTGCGTGTTATATTCAGAATTGTTATGTAAACTTCAATTATCATAATAGTCCCTTTAGATATGGTTTCTATGAAGATATTATTGTTTGAATCTGGTTTGATAACTGCACAGGTAGGTTACGTTATACCAGTTGTTTATTTTCACGATTTCATGTATACTAAGGCGACCGTGAATGGAATATAACCGAATTTTATCAAAGATTATTTCATTTGTTTCGAAGCACCATTATCAGACCCACGAGTATATTTACTGCTGGAAGTTATCTACCCCCCAACTGAATTATGGTTCACTACAATAACCAACTCCAAATGTAGCTGACTTTTCACTTTGTTTAGGTAAAGGGCGTTTTGTCTTATTTTGTTGTGCGTAATGTACACAACATTATATCCTTTTAAATGGGCAATATTTTATTTTTATTAATTGTTTTACCGTGTGTATTTTAACATTTAGATACGTGTGTTTTTATGCCATCCATACTGCTGTTATAGATATGAAGTATGCTTGATGATGCTCATAATCATAAGTTTACTTTGTTTCCAGCAACTTCTTATAATAATAAGTATTTCAGGAAAACTAACGCGAGTCTTTATTGAATAATCTCAACAACACAACTATTTTGACATATTTCTACCATCCTTTTTATCATATAGTTATCTGTATTTCGCAAAAATAACGGCTTTAAACTAAGACTGTCACTATCGTCAATATTCACCTCCGCAGTAGCCAACTTATCTCTGTTCAGGCATTTTTTGCGAAAAGCCGTTCATTACCGCCCACAATAGACCCGATAACAATTCTAAAAACTCGTCACAGAGAGAACAAAGGTTTATTATTGCGACAGAGCACTTGAAGCTCGGATCGACACACACATATATACTTGTATATATACGGCAAGATTTAAGTATGTTACGTTACAATACACTATTTCAGCCTATGGCAGTACTACTGTAGGCTACAGTAGCGCTACGATAGCACTACGACAGCGCTATCGCAGTGCTATGACCTTGCTATGACGTTGCTACGGCCCTAACACTAGAGCGCTAAGCTACGCTAATGCTAGGGTACACTATGACAGCATTACGCCAATGCTAAGACCGTTCTACGAAAGCGCTACGGCAGCGCTACGACAGTGCTACGGAACGACTACGGCAGGGTTACGGCAGTGTTATGACCTTGCTACAACAGCGCTACGACATCGCTACGGCCGTAATACAGGAGCGCTAAACAATGCTAATGCTAGGGTAGGGTACGACAGCATTACGCCAATGCTAAGACCGTTCTACGAAAGCGCTACGACAGTGCTACGGAACGACTACGGCAGGGTTACGGCAGTGTTATGACCTTGCTACAACAGCGCTACGACATCGCTACGGCCGTAATACAGGAGCGCTAAACAATGCTAATGCTAGGGTAGGGTACGACAGCATTACGCCAACGCTAAGACCGTTCTACGAAAGCGCTACGACAGTGCTACGGAACGACTACGGCAGGGTTACGGCAGTGTTATGACCTTGCTACAACAGCGCTACGACATCGCTACGGCCGTAATACAGGAGCGCTAAACAATGCTAATGCTAGGGTAGGGTACGACAGCATTACGCCAATGCTAAGACCGTTCTACGAAAGCGCTACGGCAGCGCTACGACAGTGCTACGGAACGACTACGGCAGGGTTACGGTAGTGTTATGACCTTGCTACAACAGCGCTACGACATCGCTACGGCCGTAATACAGGAGCGCTAAACAATGCTAATGCTAGGGTAGGGTACGACAGCATTACGCCAACGCTAAGACCGTTCTACGAAAGCGCTACGACAGTGCTACGGAACGACTACGGCAGGGTTACGGCAGTGTTATGACCTTGCTACGACAGCGCTACGACATCGCTACGGCCGTAATACAGGAGCGCTAAACAATGCTAATGATAGGGTAGGGAACGACAGCATTACGCCAACGCTAAGACCGTTCTACGAAAGCGCTACGACAGTGCTACGGAACGACTACGGCAGGGTTACGGCAGTGTCATGACCTTGCTACAACAGCGCTACGACATCGCTACGGCCGTAATACAGGAGCACTAAACAACGCTAATGCTAGGGTAGGGTACACTCTGACAGCACCACGGCAACGATAAGACGGTTCTACGAAAGCGCTACAACAGCGCTACGACATCGCTACGATATCGCTACGGCACGGTTACGGTATGGTAGTGTTATGACCTTGCTACGACAGCGCTACGACATCGCTACCACCGTAATACAGGCGCGCTCAGCTATGCTAATGCGTTACAATTTATAACGCTACACTAGTATATACTTGGTACTAAATTCAATTCAATTCAATAACTGTCACTGATAACTGAAAAAGATAGGTAAGAGAAACCTGAAAAATAATACACGAATTTTCAACAGACGAGAGTAGAATCGTTCGCAAATCCCTTTCGTTTTTATCCTGGACAAAATGTCACGCAAAAAACTTAGACTTACAATAACGAGTAAATTGTAGGCACTTTTATTCGGTACTGGCTCGTAAATCTCTTGTAGCGTAAGTGCTAATAGTTCAGGTGCAGCGCCAATACATTGTTTATAAATAAAGATTCAACCCCCCGACACACACACTCACACACACATAGATAATCAAAATAATGACGTGAATTTGTTTAATTGTGATTAATTCAAGATGGAGTTCTCATTTTAGATTTTATTTGTATGGGCTCTTTCGTTGACAATATAAATCTATGTTATTCTATTTCCTATGAAATTTCAAGCCAGGCTTTTGTTGTTTTTGTCAGATAACCATAAAATAATTGTTTCAACACAAAATTGTAAGGTTTTTGTTAGGAATAGTTGGTTGTTACAGTTGTTCGTCGTCGTTAACCTTCCCACGTGAATAATTCATGACACTGAGTTTCACAATAACATTTGTTTATAGTGTGAGCCTACTGTAATAATTGAGTTTATTTTTAAACAAAAAAATTACGTAACTAGCTATAAAAACCTCTCTAACATACTATGGGTACTTACATTTAAGCTACTAAAAGTACATTATTCTGTTTATATTAACCTTTTGAACGCCATTGTCACATATACGTGACAAACGAAATCTTACCCTGAACGCCAACGTCACAAATATATGTCAAAATATACGTCGCACCATATTATGAAATAAACAATTTAATCATTACTTTAGTGTGTTTTCACTACCTTGTGTAATTTGACAGAAAAAGTGGCCTGGCGTCAGGGGTACGGCGATACGTTTATACTCTGGCGTTCAAAAGGTTAATATATGATTTGTAGTACACACGGCTACACATCAAGCTATACAAATCTAGCATAGGCTGGCCTTGTATTCAGATACTGGATTTGTTTACCTCAATATGTAGCCGTGCGTACAATAATTGTGTATTAACAGACAGAAATGTGTTTCTGGGGAGTTTACTGAGCCGCTTCCTCTTCTCAGATAAAACGTGAAGGGCGGGCGTAGGTTATCTATAATTTAAAAATAACGTTCAAAAAGTACCTAGTAGTATATCTAGTATAAAGGTTTTTTGATTTTGACAAAGAAAACTCACCTGCGCAAATACGCAATGATGGTGCGTTATTAATCACTACTACTTAAAATATAGACGTGTTCTCTGTAAACATTTATTCTAGAAATTCATCAAATCGAGTCGTCGATGATGTAGTTAGTAAATATTGTACCTAAGTGTAATAATTTTAGACCATTACTGCCTTTCATTATTTGGAAAGAAACGGAAGAACGTAAGATACAGTAAACCCCGGAATTAAAGTAGACACTCTGGAACTTTAAGAAGACGGAGCATTAAAAACACCAAATTAATTTATCTTGAAGGAAAGAGAGTCGAAAGCTTCGGAATGAAAAAAATAAATTACTAAGTAACGGCGATCATAATTTGCATGCAGGTGATCATCCTCAGAATAATTATAGACATCATTAAAACTTGTGAGTTTGAATAAGTTACTTTTCATTCTTGTCAAGTGTCACAGTAGCCACGTGGCAGAGGAAAGATACTTTTATTATTTATTTTCGGAGAACGTTCAATAATATAAAAAATATATACTCTGTACTCACGAGTAGGTATTTAATATAATACTGTTCGGATTTATTTACTTACTTTCCGAGTCGTCCGCAAGTATTGAATGTTTTTTCCTAAAATCGCCTTCCGTGAACGTGACAACTTTATAAATAAACATCACTTTGATTTTTAAGAACCCATTTTCCTGCTATAACTAAGATAAATGTATTCTTATTTCCTTCCTTGAAAAACGTCACAGGTAATCTCATTGGTCTCATCATGGGCGTGTTCACTTCACTCGGCAATATTTTTAGATGTTAATAAAAGCAGGGCATTACTCAGAAAAGTAATTTTTGCTCTCAACGAAAGCGCAAATGCGGTGAAATATTCTCGTAGGTACTTACGAAGTCTAAGTGAAATCGCGTCTTAATAAAGCCAACATGAAACATGTCGCTATTGGAATACAATACACAGTACCTATTAAATAAAATGTAAATTAGCAAATGTTATGCATAGAACAAGGGAAACTTCATTTATATTCAGTAGAATTACTGTGGAGCGGTACGCAAAACAAAGTGAACCGAAGCGAATTTAGACAAGTCTGCGAACATTAGGTAACGTGTATGTTCTTGCGTTAGCTGTGAGGATGAGGAATGCCTATCAGCATTTACATCAAGCTTTACAAAGTTGACTTCAGCTTAAATTTCCCTTTAATGCTTCACCCTGACAGCATTGGCGTTATTTCTGATCAAAAGGGCTTTAAAGCGAAAGCTTATTACTTTTCAATCGTTATATCTCGTATCGATTTTGATCACTATTCTGAACACGTTACATTGAAAATTATTAACACAGCGTAGCCAGAATATCCTATTCGAAATTTGTTTACGCGTAGTATCTGTTGGTATATTGCAGCTATATACCATTCAAACGATCTCATTCAATATTAATTAGGCGAAAATGTGAACTGTAGCTGAAGCCCCGAATTACAGCGCTTGGATTCAGCAAGATTGCCGACAGCCTTTCCGATAATTATTTCCCCTGAGTACAGAGGTAAACATTGGGCGAATCTTGTAATATCGTATGCATGAATTTTGGCTTATTTGTCTAAATTAAACGTAAGAGTTCCTGAATATAATTTATATTAGTTACATTGAATTAAAATCACAATGTATTTATAATATAACTATTAACTCCCACAACAAATATACATTCAAAATATAATTAGCCTGCAAATTATTGTTTGAAAGTAAGTTTAATTTCGAGGATGTTATTCAAGCGAATAGCTCAGTATCAAAATATTTGCATTGGGAGCTGTACAGATTGGAAGAGCAGAGCAGAGCCTCTGGCAAACAGCAGACTGCTACAATCTTATACGTTAGGGGTGTGGGGTGGATGTAACTAAGTTTTATGAATACTACCTTTCAATCACTGGTTGCAATATTATATTAAATCTTCTTTATTGTAATCTTGAATTAATAACACATTTTATTTGTTTTAAGAAATTAATGGATTATTACATGCTACATACACATCAACATCTACGTAGCTTTCTATTTTTTATTGCAGTTTTGACATTTAAGTCAATTTCTTATAATTTATTGCCAAACGGTATGGGATATAATCGTCATCCCTACTTCAATTGCAAATATCGAACGTCTTGTCGGATGTTATTAGCTGAGTGCGTAGCTCAAAACATTGCCCTCAAGTTTCCCAATATCTGCAATATTATTCGTTTCCGCGCCTTTTATGCAAATTCACTTTGAACTCGTGAGTACAAGCAGGTCTTCATTATAAACAAGTAAACTTTTCAGACAGGTTCATTATTATATTTATGAAATTTCTCTTACGTGTTGCAGATCTATCGTCTTAGGTAATAAGATTTATGTGGTCACTTGTGTGACTTGTTGATATAGAATTGTTAAACTAATAAAGGTGGCTACAACGAAAACTTTATTTTATTCAGCTTTGAGCGCTTGAATCTACAAATAACTGTCAAGGAAAATTGTGGATGTCCTACTAAGTCAGAAAAACAGATGAAAAACTATAGTTGAGGTAAACTGTAATAAATATTTTCCACTCGACAAACAAGCTCGGGGGCACGCTACATTAAATAATATCGACATATCCAAGCCAATTTTGTACTTTCCGCTAAGCTTATTTCAGACTTCCACACGCAAACATTCCCCCATGCGAAAATAGATTCGATTTGCATT
The DNA here is from genome assembly GCA_958496365.1 of Subacronicta megacephala. Classification (NCBI taxonomy): domain Eukaryota; kingdom Metazoa; phylum Arthropoda; class Insecta; order Lepidoptera; family Noctuidae; genus Subacronicta; species Subacronicta megacephala. Next base: position 7,967,875 of record OY292514.1, read on the forward strand.
TTAGGGTTATAAGACGAGCAATAACACATTTAGATTTTTTGGATATTGCCATACGTTATTTAGAAAATGGATTCGACGCTAGTAAAAATATATTAGACAAATATTTTATTTACTGATGGCCAGCAGTGAGACGAATTAGCATTCAAAACGTTAACAGTTTCCAGCACAGCTTATTTTTATGGAACATTGGGTAACTGCAGTAAAATTCTAAAAAATAAATCGGGAACGCGACCATTTGAATTGATTGAATTTAAACAAATACGTGACGTCATTGAAACGATTTACAACACGTTCGGGTGACGAGCGCTTGGCGTGATGAATGTCAGCCAGGCTCCCTTCTATACGTATGTGACACTCGTAAATTATACATGTTGGTGCCAAACATTGCCGATACGTGTACATACAGAACAAAGGGGTAAGGGGTAAGTAATTTATTGTAGGCTTCGGAAAGGAATTGTATGAAACCTCCACATGCTGCCAAAAGCTATTCCGACGTAATTTGTGCGTTAGGTGATATACTTACATAGATCATTTTAATCATTTAACCGGAAAACGTACGAGAATGATTTAACGCGAAAAATTTCGAAACCTCAAAATGTTGACTCATTAGTCTAGTGGTACGCTAGAGATTCTGGCTTTTATCCTCAGGTTGAGCAAAGTGTTATTGGATTTTTCTATGAAATTCTCAGTAGCAGCTCGGAGTTTGGATTTGTCCCCGGTTAATGGCAATAACCTCGCCACGTCTTACATGGTACCTAAACATACCGGCGAAGTGTGTGTGTACATTAGTACTTACACTTCCTATGCTCTTAGTTATGCTCAAAGTGATACCTGATACCGTGCTACATTATCTCCGTCCTAAGTACCTGTTCACTAAAACGGCGTTCTGTGGAGGACCTCTTCATTGCTCTATCTTCCTCCACTCAGTGGGGCGCTCGCTGTGTAAAAATAATTAATAAGATCGTTGGCTGGGGGAAATATAGGAAAAGCGAACCTCAACCTTACATAAAATAGAAACGCCAGTCTCAGCTCACAAACACCCTTAGGCATTGCTTACCATGAAAAAATATAAAATGAAATAAACATAATATTATTCTCGGAAAGGCCATTACTGTACTTTTTAGATCCAATTGGTTTTGGTTTCTAAGGGACTCATTGGTCTAGTAGTTATAAATGTCAGGCCCCGATTCGATCCCTACGTTAATACGTTAATAGTGCATATCTGTCTTACCTTCCATTGCCCCAGGCGTGATGGCACGATAAGCAATGTTTAGCTCCTATGTAATTAAAGATAAATTTCCCACACCACACAAAATTTTGCTGGACCCGATAATCGGGACTTAGGAAAAGACCTAATTCTGATCAGCTTGTGACTAATGAGATTTTTTTAAATTTACCATGTCTATGTATTCTATTGTTTGTGGCAGCTTATATCGCTCGCAGTGATAAAATACTTTATTTTTGTATCACATGCAATGGGGTAATTTTGACGTAGCTACCCTCCAGTTTAGTGGTCATATATCATAATGGTTCTGTAATGTAACATCATGCGCGTTATGTTATAAAAAAGAAGAAGGTTCGCCGCGGGCGGCACTCTAATATTGTAATAATAGCAAGCTGTTTGTTCCTCGGTTATGCCTAGATGTATTTCAAAATAAAAAAGATCAATATTATTTAGTTTTGATTTTAGAGCAGTCGCGCTTTTCATCATCATCATCATCAACCCATTACATTGTCCCACTGCTGGGCACGGGTCTCCTCTCAATACGAGAGGGATTAGGCTATAGTCCGCCACGCTAGCCTACTGCGGGTTGGCAGACTTCACATGCCGTCAAGAAAATCTCTCAGGCATGCAGGTTTCCTCACGATGTTTTCCTTCACCGTTTAAGCGCGTCATAATTAAATATTAATACGCACATAATTTCGAAAAGTTAGAGGTGCGTGCCTTGGATTCGAACTCGAGACCTTTGACTTGGCAGTCCAATGGTCATATCACTAGGCTATCACTGCGCTTTTGTATAACAAGAATTAACCAAATTTATTTTGTTAATTCAGTTCTGATATTTTAATTTAACCTTTAATGTTTAAGTTATTTAATAAACATTTTTATATTTCAGAAGCTATTCTTTTTACTTAATGTTCACTGCAGTAAAAAAAACACACTATCAATTAAAGCAGCCGCTGTATAGTCAATTATGTTCGGTAAGCGTGATTAAAAAAGTGTTTTAATGTTAATTCCCTCAGGGAAGTAAAGCTAATATTTGGTTTCGTGTAATATACGAGTATTACTGGGATAGTTTGGCGCTTTATGGCGGTGGCAGCAGTTAAATTAATCAAGCCAGCTTTACAGAATGTCGCAAATGTGGAGACACTTCTCTAAATTAAGTTTCAGGTGAATTATTATGTGCGTGTGGTTTGTTATCATCACTGTGGTTGTAATTTAATTTGGTATCATTATTTTATTCAAGTCAGTTAAATGTTTTTTTATACAATTGAACAAATTAAATAGTAGCTTACCTTGCACACATGTGAAAATCATGTACATACAAATTCACACATGTAGGTACAACAACAAATATGTAGAAGGATAAAATTTCCAGCAAGGATCGACAAACGGTTGCGTAATTGATTTTTATTAGGCATAGAAGGTCAGTGAAGTATGAAATCTATCTCGAAATTATTTATGAAATAAGTCAATAAAAACGAATATTAAATTTCTAAGCCCATACCAGCATTTTCAAGGTTTTATAAGCCTAATGACTTTTACTAAGCTTTATAAAATGTATGCAAAGTAGCCGGGATCTGGGAGTAGATAGCAATGCCAGGTCCAATAAGAATAACTTTTTATTATTCTTCTTGCCGGTTTCGATTTTTATTATTAATTTATTTAGGTGAAAATGAAAATGTATTTCATTTTAAAATATATTTTTTTATTACATAATTGTTATCTTCAAGGAACCCCTGATCTTAGATAGAAAAAACTTGAGAGGTGTCAAGGGACACCCGGATGGAACGAAGTTCCTTTCGATTAATTAGTGAAGGAATTCTAATATTTTTATTTTTTTTAAAGTTATAATAATATTTTTTTTATTATTAACAAATATAATGTAATATAAACAAAATGTAGAATAAAACAAAGAGAGAGAGAGAGAGAGAGAGAGAGAGAGAGAGAGAGAGAGAGAGAGACACAGACAGAGAAACATGCGCACGCCGCACAGCTTACAATAGCTTAGTATAGCAAAAAGTGTCGTGACAACTTTTCGTAAGAATTTTTTCCGTCTAGCCCCCTTTCACAACGCTCGATAAGGAACTTCGTTCCAATAGAATATTTTAATAACACCTAGATTAATAATGTTATCTAATACGAAATCTTCATTTGTTTTAGTCAACGATTTAACGTAGGTACCTACCTACAAACTATTTGTGGAATATTGAATCATTTGTACCGTCCGTTGTTAAATAGATATTATTATCATTTAGGTACTGTTTCAAGGCTGGGTACTGTTTGATCAATACAAAAAAATATCCTAATGATAATATCAGTCGCTTGTTTATTAGTTTGCTTCAAGAAAACAGTTCATGAAGGTTATATATTTGCTTACTTATCGGTCCTGAAGGTTTTATAGGCTTCCACTTTGTGATAAAGTATTCGAATTGCCACGAAAACTCGACACGTCCATTTGAATGAAAGCTACGGTACGTGGGCTGAATGACTCACAGCCGCGCCGCGAATGGGGACTTGACTAATTTAAAGAAACTTTCGCAATATGTCTGCGGAAAGCAACGCGCTTCATTAAACAATTTTATTTCGAAGAGATCCTTAATTTTTGTTACAAAGCGAGAAAAATGGTTTTGTCTATTTTGAACATTCTGTTTGTTCTGTCAATAGCACCGTGCTATTTCGTGTTCCACGATGCGGTATCACTTTCGCTACGAAGTCAGTGCTCGATCTCGTATATATTATGTGGGGGCATGCGAGACGCTGAAACGAAGGGCGAACAGACAGCACCGTCAATTTTAAACTCTATAGGTGCTAGTATTTCCTTTGAGACTCTTTCACACCACACTATCCGTTTGAATTATTCATATTGTCGGTAAATATCTATGAAATCGAACATGGCAGTTGAAAGCGATAGATGCACGGGCGAACTTTAAACACATTACAACTTTGCAATATTACGGTTCGGTATTCCATTCATTTGAATGGATTCAGTCAGAGTTAATTTCATTAAGTGAACAGCACGCGCCTCAACACAGACAAGGATCTTAATGATAATTGTAAAACTCACAACAATAGTACAAACAAAGGGTGAGTGCGAGAAGAATGGCTACCATGAACAACCAGTTGACTGAGGGAAACCATCAATCTTGAGGAGGGACGACACAGGGGTCCACTCCGAAAACTCTTTCTACAAAACTTTTGTAACAACCGCGTGATAAATAGCCTGAACGGTTAAAGGTGGGCGTGAGTAACTTTTATTGCGGGCTAATGAGTAAACAGTAACAGAACCTACATATTGGATAGTTTATATGTGTTTCGTAAAGTTAAATGACTTTGGTTAAATTAGTGTAGGTGAAGCTCTAGTTTATTTATTTAATTATTGTTAGTTATAGCGTATTTGCATTGATTGTGAGATTTCGTTTTGTGTCATACAACTTGGTTAAAACTCATGATCACATACACGACCTGGGGGACTAAAATACCCACTTTTGACGAATCACGGATATTTAGATATAAATTGGAAATTTTATAAACTTTCTTATAAGTTTAGTGGTCCTAAGTGCGACTCCTATGCCAGAGATCCTCGGCACGATTCCCAGGTCGAGTTGTGTTATTGGGGTTTTCTATAAAATTCTCAAGTCTCTGCCAATATACTCGCCTCTTATTACATAGGACCTAAACATACTGGCGAACTGTGGGTGTACATTAGTACACCTCTGCCTAACTCGGCGGGGAATACAACCGTGATGGTATGTCATTTACGTGTATTGACGAAGATATTTATTTATTTTTGAAACTTGTAACTACTTACGTTGTTTTATATACACAGAGTAAATGTCTGTGTATAAACACAGACATTTAGATTACGATGCAGAATCAATTTACCGTAATCCCGATTAGTCAGATTCCGGGAAACTGCAAGTCAATGACAGTTGGTAAATAACACCGTTTTGAACTGTAAATACTGTGTACCAAGTATTTTATTGTTTTATTTCTAAGTTCATCTTATATATTTAGAGAGAATTGAGTCACCTCTACCATTCCCATCAAATCTGAGAGGGCTATCACATTCTTGAATCGGCACTAGGCTAGTGTAATGGTGAACAAGAATATTATTCAAAGATGTGAATAAAGAAATCTTAGATAATACTAAATCTGAGCCATTTCGTCTACAGGAGTCTTTAGCACTTACCCTTTGTAATCCTGTTTATTATTCAATAAGCCTTCTACAATATATTTAAGGCGATATTGGGAGTAGTTACAAAGGATTATTATTCGAAGCTATCCGTTAATAAATTCAACAGTTTAATTTCCTTTGCGGTTGATTGGATGCCGCAGGGGTTCCGACCGCCCGGCTTGCTGCCGAATGCCCAAGAAAATTGTTTCACCATGTAACGGTTTACTTGAGCTTGCTTTAACTGTGCTATGGTTAATCAATTGTTATTGGTTTACTGCTCAAATTAGTCTTGAATATCAATGATTTCCGATACCAAATAGCTAGCAGTACTCACGATGTTCTCTTTCTTTAACCCGTAGAAAATTCCACAAATACCGTCTTAAAACCACAAATATGCATATGTAGTATACATATAGTGGTCACCTCAGTACTTCTGTTGCGCTGCGTGTTGTGGGTACGATTCCCAGCTGAGGCAAATATTTGTATATTCCACCGATGTTTATTTATATTTAGTCTTAGTGTACTTTGTGTCCGTTACTTCTATGTTTTTGTAGTTACCCGAGACGTTTTTTTTAAAAAAGCCTTAAAAAAATAATACGTTATAAGAAAATCCTGTGCAAAATTTTAATTCTTTACCCTTTTTAAATTGTCTGTCAGTCAGTTTTGTTGATTAATACATGAGGTAGTTAATATAATTACATATAACCTCATAATTAATGTAGACTCAAAATATTTCACTTTGGTTGGAGTGCCAGACAATATAAAAACCTATTTTTTTGTTTCCGTTGAAGATTTCAGATTATGAACATAACAAATTGATGTTAACAATCGTCGATCAAGATTAATATTTTCTGGCCCACAAATACACTACAAATAATACTGTTATACATTTTGTGTGTAGTCTGTGTGTGATGTGTACATTTTATGAGCTATTTTGTTTGATTTTAATACCACTTTATATAAACAGGAACTGTAAATGTGAGTACATCGTAGCCATTTATGTCTAAGTAGTTTATAGTTATCCTAGTTCATATTTTTGATGATGTGTATTCTTACACAAAGTGTATCTGTTTTAGTTTGACATTGCGTTCTCATTTGCTGAGAACCTTCTTGTAATTTTAGTCCCGACTTCAGGCTAATTATGACATAAACCTCCAATGCACTCACATCCTGTTATCGGCATAATGTACCAGCAAATTATGTTAAAACAATATATTTTAAAAGAGTGTCCATGGAGTTTCTTGCCGGATTCTTCTCCATGGGATCAACTTTTTGGAACCGTGCAACTAGAGTCAATAACGTTTCATAAACGCTTGTGAAAGCTTATTTGAAATAAAAACATTTGATTTGATTTGATTTAATACTCAATAAAAATGTCTGCTTTATAACTTGGTGTTTTCGTTTGCACTTCAGTTATTGGAAAAAAATAAGCTTATGTTATGTTTCCACATAAAAAAGGGTATTCGATTATTTCAGCTCTAACTTTGAACGTACCGCATGTGGTATATAAGAAAGTAGGGGAATTTATTGCTGACAATGAAAGGAAAGCGATCCTCAAGGGGCACGAGTGTGCGGCCCCAAATCGAAAGCCTTCAGTCACATGCTGCAAAGTCAAAAGGTTTGTGTGAATTGACAGCTGCTTAGATTTCAGGACACAGTTTGTTTTATCACCCAATGGGAAATTGGTACTCACCGTTGTTGTAGAAGTTCATCTAAAAATTACTATGACGAGGTAAGCACATAAGCTGTAAACGATATCTCGATTAGTTCTTCTTACTAAGCTCAATATGCTTATTAGGAATGCATTCACGTCAAAAATTACAACAAACAGATGAACCTCTCATTTGCCAGTAAGCAGTTGAAATATTTATCATTGCCCCGAATTCTAAAATATTACATGAACTTTTCTTTGTTTTTCATAAGAGCCGCATTGGACTATCACACAGCCAGCCCAGCTCTTAAGTGATACTGTATGAGTGTTAATATATATCTATGTGTGTGTTATAGATACTAAAACATAATCTGGATTTACATTACACGTACCTACACATTCTGTATACAGGAACATGACAATCAGCTCGAGGCAACTCTCGCGCGTCGTCGTCTGCTGACGCATTTGTCTAAGCTTAGCTAATTTCTACGTCAACTGTACGACGAGAAATGACGTGCTAGAACGCCTCAAATTGTTTGCCTACGGATGTATGAAAGGACTTGTGTTCAATTATAGATATGAACTGAACTTTATAGAGCAGATAAAAAAAAGGTTAAATGTAAGGGACAGTTAACCTGAAACAAGTAAGTTGTTCTACAACTTATAGCAGTATATTTACACCACTGTGATTATAAAAAAAAACCATCTCAAGTTGTCCATGTATGTAAAGATTGTTGAAAGCTGACGAGGTCAAAGAATTATGGACCTTATGAATATATCCTGCTACGTATAAGTTACACATAGTGCTACAATATGTAACAATTTTTCTTTATTTAAATTCTGTATTACGATCAAAGTCTTCTAGTAAATTGATAGAAATAAATTTCCTTGAACGTTAGAATATTTCGAGAAAGATTTATCACGAAAATAATTTGAGTGCCTGAAAATCTTGTGTATATTCGGTCTGCCTAATATCACTTTGAACTTCTAAAGGCTAACTAATTATTGCAGTTTGAATTGCTTAATTTTATCATTGAAAAACTAAGATACAAACATCAATAACTTGAGAAAGAATTATATTTTTACAATTCCAGAATTGTAAGGTGGTGCTAATTTCTTTGCTTCTGACATTGTGTTGTTAGCACACTTGCCGTTCAATATTATTTTTACGTTTGTTGAAAAATAACTATTTAAGTATTATTGCACAACTTTATTTTAATGGTTCCAATGACAATACTTTTATCCAAGTGAAAGCGCGGTTCGCGGATTTGGCCCGTACATCCGAACATCGGTAATTAGCAAGAGCGCTAATGGCGACCAGTCAGCTTTTACAATGCCTCCGGTTGCAAAAGTTCAACATGAAAATCCGGGCAGGTTTGCACAGATGCAGAGCGAAACGCCCCGTAAATAGTCAGCACTGTTCGTTTTGTTGGCAAGTTAAAATGTGAATATTGTCGATGTTAACAAAAAGTTGTTTATGGATACTGTGCACAGTTTAGCAACTAGAGTTAGGTGGATATAATGAAATCAATGAATAAGTAATTACTAAAAATAAATTTTATGACATTTTGGCATCTAAAGAAAAGTCTAGGTAAGCATCTGTACACAAAGAAACCTGCGAGAGTTTTAAGTGCGATTTCATTAAAACAAAGAACTAAGCTCTATCATGAATAAGATATGCCTCTAGAATTATAAAGCAAAGCGTAGACCGAGAGAGACATTCAAGGCCGATGGTTTAGGATAATTGTTTGCTCCATACGATGTCATCTACATATAAACGATGCATACAGCATGTACCAGGTATCTACAATATAAACAAATGCAAATATAGCAAGCGAAATTGATTCACAAATGAATGTTGCGTCCATGTTGTATTGCATCTCTGAAATGGACGCGTTCAGGTGTACCGGGCGCGCACGTTGGGGGCTAACCATTGTATTGGGATTTATTAGGGGCTCTACACAACTATTACCGTGTAGCAAACAGATCGAAATACCATGTCCTATTTGCAAACTTGTATAGATGACGTTATTATTAAATTGTATAAGTGTTACGCTACAGCACCTTTGCTTTATTACTATACCGAAACTGAATTAGGGTATGGACACGTATATGACTGTTTAGGGTTTATGAGTAAATCTCTGCAGTAACGTTGGGAGTGTTTGGGAATATAGCTGAATGTTTGTGACATGACATTCTATTGGAGTTTGGGAGTGTATCACGTGCGGCGTACGTGTCAATGTGTGGGTGCTTTAGCGCGCGTGTCACCGAACACAATTTGTGTGATGCAGTGGTCGTTCCAGCGGGACAATGCTCGCGTACCACGCCCACCGGTAAACTAGCTCTAATCAACGCACTTCACTAACAAACATTGTGTTAGAAAACAGCTATCAAAAGTGGTAAATCTTATAAACTAACTAGCTGCTTGTGTCCGGCTCCACCCGGATGAATGTAAATATTTATTTAGAGATGATGTCTCTATCGATGTACAAAAATACCATCCCAATTTCCGACTTTTCCGATAGATTAAAAAAACTTTATACAAACAAAGTCATGACAATCAGAAACAAAAAAAATAGATTGGTCGAGCCATTTTCGAGTTTTTGCGAGGGCAACGAACGTCAATTGATTTATATATAGGTACTTAACTATGTCGATGGAAGTTACATACCGCGAAAATCATTAGGTGTCTTAGAACTCGTAGCACTCTTATCATTCGTAGTAAGTATACATAAAAACGCTTAAATCCAGGTATTTATCTTAATCCTATATTCTTAGATAGTTTGTTAGAATAGTAAATGTTATCGTTACTCAAGTATACTAATGACAAAAAGCCTGCATAACACCAATACATGTGAAAATGCTTTGGTCGGCTACTCGTAAATAACATGAAACCTCTTATAGGCAGGCGGTCACCGCAGACGGCTTTCAAATAACTTTCAATAAATGACGCGTTGTTAGACGCAGTCCGCTGCTAACTGCGGCCCCGCTGCCCTCGTGTTATTGAATTTTCTTAGCTTTAGCTCGGATTTCCAATAAGTGAAGTGCTTTGTTGCTCGACAGCGTCATTTACCCCACACTTGTGCATGTGTACCGTACTCGTTCCTCACTTTAATTAACGTTAATAAGGAACTCATTCAGAAACTTCACCTACCACATATAAATTTATGTAAATTAAGCAACAATTTAAATCTGATTGAATACATAATAAACAAGCACCTGGAACAAATTTGCGCCGGTAAACAAAATAACCCTTCATGTGTCTTGACGTTTCGCGAAACAATTCATGAATTTGAAAACAGATAAGGCAATCCTTTGTGCCCAAACGAAGGGGTTTATAAATTGTCAGGGGGCTGCGGAAACAAACGGCAATGGCTCAAACACCGATTGTCACCTGATCCACCCGCACGCACACACACACACACACTCGTACAAAGGTAACACAGAACTTCAGCCAGTACTTCCGGCTAACGGTAATTATTCACGGAGATAAACTGGCATACGTAGGTAATAAATGTAGGATTGTTGATATGTAAACTTATACAAAAAAAAAGTGTAACTTTTTAACTTGGTAATTCATCACTGTAAATAATCCATGTCTTCTACCATATTAATATTATAAAAGTTACTGTCTGTCTGTTTGTTTGTTTTGTTTTCATGCCCATACTGCTAAAGCAAGTTTTGTCAATAGATACTTAGATTGGACAAGGATAAAGTTTTTGGGATGGGAGTTTCCGCGAGCAAAAGCTAGTATTTCATAAATTGAAAATTCATTCTCCAGAAAAAATACAAAGAATTTGTAATAAATCAAACGTTAATATTTATAATTATTAAGATAGGCGTAACCGGGATTTTTGAGCGACTGAAAGCATCACACTTTTTTTCAATTTTCACATAGTTCACATATTACCTAAGATTGGTGTTAATATAATTAAACGTGTTCTATCTGGTTGCGTTCAGTGTTGCCATCCACCCTGCCATATACATATAATACTACATGCAGCGCTGAAAGCGACGCCCCGTCTTCCGACACCTGCCGACTTACAAACTTTATTGCGTGCCGTCTTCATTAACTTCAGTTTCTTTGAAGTTTGCATATTGCGTTTCATTACACACTTTGTCTAGCTCTCACTTCAATTCCATTTAAAATAATTTGAATTTATAACTTCTATTCTACGAGTTAATTATAAATCTAGATTACACGCAAATAAATTCATCGTGAGTCGAGTTTTGCGAGAGTCATTAGGCAAAAGACGAAGGACGTGATTCGACTTTGGAAGCGTTAAGTACTAGATATGTATTCTGCTGCCGAAAAATATATTGAAATTACGTCATTGATAAGTCCCTAGACTCGAAATTAAGTTTAACAGAAAAGAACGTAAGAATATGTGTGGGTAGGTATAGAGATGTACTTAGATATAGAGAAGACCGAAAGTAGTCTGTGACGGCCCAGGGGAAATTATCCGAAAAATCTCAGTGAATCACGAATTCATGTGCGATTCATAACTAAGTGCTTAGTTGAAGTATTCTATCGAAGCTTTAACCCAGCTTATTAAAAAAGTCTAGACACTAGGTAAGCACATTTTTATACTTGCGATACCATGGATAAAATAATTTGCTTTTAAAATGCTCATCATGATACCGTGCTAAGGTTATTTTACTTGTATTGATTTATTTAAGTCTCCATTAACTTTGGAAAACCATTCTGGCGTCTTATCCTACGCATAAACCTATTCTCTGATCCGCTTACCGAGTACCCGCGTCACGAGCTTAGCTAATGGACTAAAGTATACTTGTGAACATTATAAACATACCAATAAATATATTTGCTACGTTGTTTACAGCTTTCTTGGTGATAAATGAATTTTATCCGAAAACACAGACAACAGGACGAATTTTAGACGGCTAACTATATATTGATTGTACAATAGGTGTGGGACTCTATTGTTTACAATTTCAATAGCTGAAACGTGATTTATGGTAATCGGATAGCGATTGATTGTACATTGTTTAATGTACCTAGATGGCATCGAACTGGAATTGGTAATAAAGTCATTATTAAAATGTTCACGCCGCGCTGCCTTCATATTGACAAAACTGATTCGGTTCACAATAATTATCTGTGAATAATGTCCACCGGATAAAAGTGATGCACAGCACTGATACGAACAATTTTAATTAAGGTGAAATTTCAGTTTCAGTGTCTGTGGCGCGGCCGCCATGAAACTTGTTGAAATATGCATCAAAGGAAACTGGCAAATTGAACGCATGACGAACAAGCCAGATTGCCGATGGACCGTGAATTCACAGCACATGTTTTATTATATAGCACAAGCGAAAGCACTAACCAATCAATCAATCAACCGATCACAAATATACGAAGCAAAAAATTGCACTGTACCTACTTCAAAGACTGGAGTGTGGAGTAATAAATGATTTTTTTATTTTATGGATACATAGCTTCCCGCCCACGGCTTCGCCCGCGTGGTTTCTCGGCTTTTCTGCATTTAATTTTTTCCCGTTTTTGCAATTTTTTTCATTTATGCTCCGCTTCTATTGGTCTTAGCGTGATGATATATAGCCTATAGCCTTTCTCGATAAATGGGCTATCTAACACTGAAAGATTTTTTCAAATCGGACCCGTAGTTCCTGAGATTAACGCGTTCAAGTAAGCAAACAAACAAACAAACTCTTCAGCTTTATAGTATTAATAATAAAATAATAATATATATAATATAATAATATAATATATATATAAGTATAAGTATAGATTTTAAGAAAACATTCACTTATGTAGGTATACGTAAAGCTCGCACGGACTCGGTACAAAAGGGTTAAAGAGAACTCGGTGTTTAACACCACGTTATCGTAATAATACAACAAGTACGACACGGTCCGGATTTCGATCGGAGTCGGAGATGGCGTGCATCCGGTTCCGGGGAGTAAGCGACTATTTCTGCGCGCCGATACGGAACGGCAAACGACCTCCTCTCATTTCATACTTTACCATCTCATTATTTTTACACTGAAACAACAAACATTGAGTGACATGTTGATTATTATTAATGTATGTATTTTCACTGCTGGTTGGATATTTTTGCGTATGTATAAATATGAATAAAATCATAAATTTTGTGTGACTGAGAAAATAAAATAATATCATTTTTATCATACAATATTGATCCAGATTTATTTACTTAGGCACCATTTTTTTTAAATAAATAAAATGGCATGATAATAGGTAGTCTGCTCACGTGTGAGTATTAGTTATCATTATATTACCACTAGTTTAGTGGAGTACTGGTTTTTATCTTGGTAATCTCGCGATTTTTTAAAAAATCTTTTCTTAACCTATTAGGTCCCATATTATAGACACAATGACAATTTTTAGGCACCAGCGGGGAATTTGTGCGTTAGTGAATTAATTAACCTTATTTTATTAAGAACCTGAAACTGTTCAAGCCAATTTAAGCTAAAAAATAAAAAAATATTAGCTAAAATTTCGCGATAGTATAAGTTTGTATAGAATTTTGCTTCTAGATAAGAGAGAATATTATCGACAATTGATTCAAAACTTTCTTCTCTTTCACACCTATACAAATATTAGGTACTTCAGCAAAAGGAAGTTCACATAACAAAGTTATTATAACAATCACTATGGCAATGTGTGGGGGTTTACCGTGTCGAGAGACATACAGCCGCGAGGGTTCATTCCTGTTATAATAACAACAAAATTGAGTTCAATTATTATCAGATTAAGAACGAAACGACAAAGGCTTTGTACTTCCAGGTCTATTATTGTGTACAGACTCCCCTATTATCCGTATTGTCGCATATACAACGTTTATTATTCTGTCGGTACCGTATAGATAGGAGGGGTGAACTAAAAAGATTTTCAAAGAAGGAAACCTCTTTATCCATGAAGGAACATTATCATGCACAGTTTAGTAATATACAATTGTGATCTAGTATATAAGTCAGTTTTCTTAACAAGCTCCAAATGAAATGCGGGATCACGCACCGACCGCCCGCCCAGTCGCGATTCATCGGCAGGATATCGATGCTATTCTAGCAAATAGGCCGGAATGAGCACGCATTCTCGTTTGTGAGCGCCTGCCTGGCGGCGAACTTCTCTCTATTACGTATTTCCCAAATAGGATAGCCCCGGTTATGATTGTGCCGACTATCGTCGGGATTTAGGAAATCTTACTTCACCGCTCAATTACAACTTCCAGCAATACCATATTATTTTATTTAAATCCAAAAGATACAAAAATAAAATTGATCGTACGATCATACTAAATTTTATATTCAACTTCAGGCCCGTCTCACCGATATGAACGTCACGTTCTCAGCTTATAAGCTAAGAGTTTTGCAATTCAAACAAGTTTCATAGCTAACTTTATATCTTGCCAACCAAAGTTTTAATTAGAATTTATTAGACGTCCGGTGTTTTTTTATTAGCTTACAGAAAACCAATTCTTAGGCAAACAAGCAAACTATTCCTACACAGTTGCATAGATATTTTTAGAATTGGAAGTTCAAAATCGGCGATTGTGTATACTGTATAGCGTCAGCAGACGGGTATCGGTTTGGATTTGACACAAAGATATAGGCTTCGGCCAATCTTTTTGAGGCTTGAGGAGGCAGTGGTGCCGAATTGAATGCTGCCCGTTTGATGGCTTATCCTACAGTAACCGATACCCTGTTATATTTTATTTGCTTACTCCAGGCACTTTTTCAGTGATAAGGGCTATTTTCCTTAATAAGAACGCCTACATACTCCATAATACACGACTTTATATATTACTCTACTTTCCCTTTTTTGCTAACGAAAGCAGTTGTGGAATGGAAACGTCACAATGGGAATTATTACCTGGGTAGGTGAGCTCATTCGGGGTATCTGATATATTACCTCTTACGCCAACATAGGTACATTTATGTAATAAGATTATATGAAGGTAGTTTTATCTAGATATGTTTATCATATACAATATAGTAATCTTTTTACATCTTACTCTTTTATATTCTAGTCTATTAATAATAGATCAGAAGAACGCTGTCCTTCCATTTGACGATAAGAATAAAAAAAAAACTAAGTGAACAGAGGAGTTGTTTTATTTAATTTTGTCTTTGCAAGGACTGGTGTCTTTGATAGAGTAAACGCTGGATATAGTTCGTCATTACGTAGAGGACTACGGAGCGTAGCACAGTGAAATAACAACGTGCGCTTCTGTGGAATAGAACACCCGCCCCGCCCGATGGCACTCTCGTAGCCCGTAGCACTCGCAAAAACGCAAGGTAATGCGAGCATTTCCTCCAAGTGTTCAGCGCTTTTGTATTTGTAGTAAGGATTTCACATGTCACGGACATACCTGTAAATGCATGTAACAGTTACATTTTGAGTTTTACAGTTGTGCTGAAATTGGAATTCCGTAGCAGCGTGCTACGAAACTTCGTAGCATTTCGAATATAATTACGAATTCTGAATGAATTCAAGTTTAATATATGAAGGTTAAGATAAATTATAATGGTTGTTTTATTGTTTGCGTTCGACATGGTATTCAGAAGATATCTATCAAAGTATTAACATCTCCACTTTCTTCACGAACGATTTTGGCACAATCACATAAAAAATTATGAAGGTATATACGAGTACGTGACTGGACCTTGTTTCTTCCTGTTTATTGGACACTCAACCCAAAAATTACAATATAAAGTCATGCGCAAGCTATTTCAAGACTGCAGAGTAATATTCATCATATAACAAGAAAGGGTCTTACATAAAATGAAGTTACTATGATATCAAGTGTGAAGGTAGGTCATAAATTCTTATGAAAAGCTGCGTCTATTTATAAAGGAGACGGTTCTAGCTTTATTACTCGGCTTGTAACAGCTTAAACTGCTTTTAGCGAGCTCGCTACAGTCGTCGCGTCCCGAGGGGTTATGAAGGCTACGCCCTAGCTCGCAGGTCTCTGCTTATTTGTACAACAAACCGACAATGCCGCCGAGATCAAAGGTACAGGAATTAATTTGCGAACGCTATCTCTCGCCCCT
The DNA here is from genome assembly GCA_958496365.1 of Subacronicta megacephala. Classification (NCBI taxonomy): domain Eukaryota; kingdom Metazoa; phylum Arthropoda; class Insecta; order Lepidoptera; family Noctuidae; genus Subacronicta; species Subacronicta megacephala. Next base: position 7,983,982 of record OY292514.1, read on the forward strand.
CGGCATGCGAGTCCCCAGACCATGATAAACCCTAAATAATATTTTGCTTTTTGAGTTCTTGTTCGTGTACTGTGCTTGCCGGTGAAGGATTACCGAATAATCTACAGTTTGTTATGACTTAAACGTGCCTATAACAAAATGTATGATAATTAAATATTTCAAGCATTATTTCTGGTAATATGTTTTTAATTCAATGCAAGATTCTAATGAATTGATGCATCTCCGGGTTGGTATATGAGACTCAGTCAAAGAAGTTTAAATCGTTACATCAAATCATGCAACATCATCCCATTACGTGTTGTCTAGTATATAACAAAATCAACTTATTATTTCACTTCTATGGCGATCCGATCATTTTCATAAATAATGAACTGGTTTAAAAGTACGTAAACAGAGTCAGCATGTTATGTACATAGCGGCTTTAATTAAACATGTAAAAGTCAAATAAGCAAAAAGCATTGGTCCATTGGTGCATCTAATAAATGTTCATCAATATGAATTATACGCTTACATATGCAAGTATGGTTAAACAAGATGCATTTCATTACGAAAGTCAATAGTTACTTGTATACTTAGTAAGCATGTTTAAGCAGAACTCTCAAATCAGCTTTTATGTATGGTAATATACATAAACAGGCCATAGAGAGCTTAAAATATGAGTCATACTTTTGCAGATAAAGTTTTGTATTAAAATTGCTGTCTTTTGCATATTTGGCATGAAATCAACTGAAGCTCTTTTTATCTTTCAAATCGTAAAATTATTGCATATGAACTAAATAAACATATTTTCGATTTAATTTAAAATTATATTATCTCGATTAAATTAAATTATGCAATGTGGGTCACACATTACTAGTATACTTATTAACAAACCAGGCAACCATATGATCGCAAGTGCGACGCCCTAGCCATTAGGCTACCGCCGCTTCAGATTTCAGCAATCCTTTGCTTTTTGATACATACAGTTTTCATAACGTTACACGAAATATATATTACTAAAAGTTATATTACCTCAATTCCAGTCGCTTCGTTCTTGATCCAAAACACTCATTATACCGTTAGCTTAGTGAACTGTTTATAATTAGCGTGAAATACGCTACACTGCGTATATTTACTTCAAAATAGAATCCTGTAATCAATTTTATTATAGCACAAAGGTGATTTTAATTAAAGGTTACGTTGTTTCTGACAGTTCGGATTAAAGATGTGACCTTTATGTGTACGGTAAAAAGCATTTTATTAAAAAATATACGCAAATTATTTATTTTTCTTTATTAAACATCACAAAGGAGGATTAAAGCGCTGTAAATACTTACCTTTTAGTTGATAATAATCAACTAAAAGGTATTTACAGCGCTTTTTAGGGTCACGACGCTAAGTAAACTTAACAGTACTTTATTGAGGTTCCTTAATTACTAATCTTGCGAAGGGGGTAGGTAGGTAAATAAGGTGGATAACAAATTATCTCTTGCTTAAGTAAGTGTAAGATGGTTTGTACACTACACAGAATATTAACTAGAAAATTAGTTGTGAATTAGTATTAGTAAAACCTAAAATTAACCAACTCTATATGGTAAAAGTCCGAACATGAGGTACAAATAATTGGTATAAAATTATTTGTAATGGATCGTGAACTGAAAGTGGCGCTATGCACACGACGTTGGCCTATTTTCATGGAATCACCCATATATGTGTAGATATGTATGTTGTATGTATGAATGTAGCAGCTTACAGTTTAAGATCGTCTCCTCTTACATGGGACCTAAAAATATCGGCGAACTGTAGGTGTACAATAGTACATTTCTGCATTAAGGGAAAACCGGTAGATGTTATGTCGTGATATGTTCATTATTGTTCCTTTGATTATTATGCACAGGCTCGCTTTTTGGGTTTAAATAACCTAGAAGTGTTTTCAATAAATTATAGTAACCATTGACTTAATTATGATTAACGTCTTTAAGAGTTTTATGAAATTCAAGTAAACAAAATTTTTATTCATATTAATACGGTTTCAGACATAACTCTTTTCACAGCTTCATAAAATAACCGATGTATTCGAGCGACTATCTTAAACGTGTGTGCACATCCTAAGCTGTTGAGGTGGGGCAAGCAGCGTCGCTCGATGGAGGCAATATGTTAAGGTAATGGACCGGCCCTCGGAGTGCACTTGATTAAGTCGATCCGTGATAGCGACGCGATGAGCCTATCAACTACCCACTCAGCCGCACACTAACAAAAGTAACTATGTGCCGAATGTAACCTATCCTATACCAACCAGATATTAATTAGACATTTACATAATTATATGAATAATCAACATCGCAAGCTAATAAGAGGATTTCGGTGGAAATTAATTAGAATTCCAAATTAGAGTCACAGACTAATTAATAGCTATCATAACATGTGTATTTCAGAGAAATAATGAAAATAACCTTGTCACAAAAACAACGAAATGTAATGTAATAAAGGTAAATATGTAAATAAACATAACATCATATAAAATGTATAAAGAGATCTAAACAACGTGGCTAATCAAAATTAAACATAGAACAAGCTTTTTACAGCAAAAATCTTGTTAGTTCAGCCATGATAGATAACGATGAGAGTTTTTTTTGGAAAAATAGACGTCTATTTACGAGTAAAGTTCCAGACTTGATAGAGTTTTTAATGAAAAATTGCGTCTTCCACTAGATCCCTTGGGATAATCTGCGTAAATAGCCGACCATCCTGTTAAATAGCGGAGCCACATCGCGTGATGGCGCCGAGTGTTCTTCATTAAGTCGATATCCGGGGACCACTCCGCCGCGAAATGTGCTTTAGCTAACGTTTATTTTCTGTGTTTTTTTTCCTAACCCATTTTAATTTATAAAATTATTATGTGTTGCGCTTTTATACCTAATCATATTTTTTAAGATGATTAATTCTACCAATACAATTTCGTAGCACTTATCAATTGCAGCATGTGTGTATTGTATTGCATGCAGGACAAATCCCTCAGGCTTGCCGTATCGAGCCATTGTAAATACGAATTAGGCCAGTTAGGGGACAGCTTTTCCAAGAGATGTGGCCGATAGGGGCCGACTGAGATTCCTTGCTCAATGCGATTGATTTAGCTTTATTGCTGGTAATAAATTTACCCCTCACTAGCTATTTTATTATTTTACTTAGACACATACATTTAGCGGGAACATGAAAGGTACTTCATTTTTATTAGATTTCTTTGAACTCTGTCCGTGATTAAATTTTCTTCGTGACGTATTATACTCGGTTGGAGTAAAGTATTTGTAGTAAACTTTGATGGCAGCTTCTGTTGTCTGGAGTATACAGTGTCCCCGGCGACATTGTTGTATGAGGAGACTTTTTACGATCATTCCGCTGCACAGGCAAAATGTTCCTTTAGTGCCAATGTAATTCCGTAAAAGTAAACAACGTTTCGCTCGCTCGATAATACATCGAAGCAGTTAAACGATTCTTTGTGGAAGAGATTTACCTGTTGTAGTGTATTTTAATGGTTCTAATGTTTGACATTCTTTCGGTTGTGTGCCAGCTATCTATTATTGTACCTATTACGTCGTCCTAGCATCCGAGAGTAGTGAATGTAAATTGTATTTATAGGGAGTAACCGTTCGCTGGCGTCTGAGAAGTTGTAGCAGAACAAAGGGCGTCGAAGACGGCGAGTAAACAAGTTGCAATAAGTTTCACGGCGAGCCTGACATTTACTCACTCCCTACCTTGCTACAGCTCGCCGCCTTCTTAAATGCCATTATTGTAGTCTTCTCCAACTGTTGAACACAGGACTTTCCTTGACTGCTTAAATAAACTTTGTAAGGAACAAGTCACTTCGTTGTCTTCTTTAGAAAGTGCTCTACAGACAAAAATGTTTACCAAAATATACTGCAATAGGTATAATTATACATAATTCAGAAGGATAACAATGCGAATGCATGCGAATGTGAATACATACATTACATAACAGAACCCGGTAAAATTATTAACTTTCGCGTATTTTCAACATAATTAAAATCGCAATCGCCAAAACCTTTTACACATTTTTCGCTTTATATACTTCTACATTACTGAACTCTACCGAGGCTTGACCTTTTGTATTTGATACAAATAAAACAGGAAACATTTAAGGTACGTGACGGAAAATTCCATAGGTGTTAGGGCAGCGAGGGCGCGGGTGGGAAGGCGTCGCGTCGAGATAAGGCCGGCCGGCGGAGGTTACAATTCAATTTTCCGGCGGGTCCACGGCGGCCGCGAAAGGGTTAGCACTCTCGTAACGCTCCGATAAGGAACTGCACCTATTGATTTCAACCCTTGTCTTCTCCTCAATCCTCAAACTGTAAAGTTTGTTGTATCGCTTTCAGTAATCCGTATATAGAACAAGAACATTTATAACGTAATTACCCTATATTTATTATTATAAATTATTAACGAAATGAAATGGGTACATACATTTTTTGTTTGTAAGATTTTAATATAGAAATTTTGAATTGTTTTGCTCAGCAACCTGCAAAATACGATTAAGGTAAAACCGACGGAATCGGTACGAAAACAAAATCTCTTTAATTCCACAATAGTGTAATGTGGTGTTCTTAATCCTTGGAACGGTCTAAACGCAGACGATTTAATTCGACCACAATATGGCTGTGAATGCTTTGTCGGGTCACTTTACTTGAACCATTAAAGTTGAAGCGTATCTTTACAACTTCTACATGAATAAATAGTAACCTAAATCAAAGATTTACTTCTGATTTAGTTACCCCATGATCTGCCATTGACATATCGCCTGACCCGTTACAACGTACTTCCAAAATTAAATTAAAGTTGTGTACAGTAATTGATCAAACAATGCAAACTGCGCACCATTTTGTACAATCGCTTCAATTTCCAATTTCGTGTTTCATTAACGAAGGCCTTATGTAATTTGAAGCCTTTTCTCCCCCATTTTGAGCGTTTATAAGGCTCTGCAAGATAATTTGAAATTGTTATACATTTTAATTGGGCTAAGGAACGAAATATGGCAAACAAGTCGGTCTAAGCTAGACGCGCAGACGTGGGCGCGTCACTCGCGCTCATATACTTTATTAATATTATCTCTGTGTGGAAAATGTACCTTTGTGTGTGAATTCTTTGATCCTATAGACTACAATCTGTACGATTGTTATTTCATATTTTCAGTTCGTTTTCGTTTTTTCCTCTAATGGCAATTATTCTGTTCAAACTGACGGTGAGACCGGCGGAAAATCAATGAGGTTCATTCCGCAACCGCTGTTGACTTTCTCTAATTGAAATCAAACTGCAATGGACTAATGAAACGACACTGAATTTAATTTACATATTCCTGTGTACCTAGCCCATGTAATTAATGTATTGTCATCGTATAACACGCGTTCTATTTAACATGTAATTGCGTTGTTTTCGACGTAGTGATAACCATCATCATTAGCGGCCATTTTCATAAGTTCTTTATTATTACTTTTATAGCTCTATCTGAGCGCAAACTGCCGATAACTATAAAGTTAATAGATATTGTAACATTACACTAATATACGATATCATCCCCGTCACTATGATGCTATAAATTTTGTCTAGTACGAGAAAAATCGTTTAATATAAGCTTGGCAACGTTAGAACCTTGATTCAGTTATTTATTTGTGAAAGGCATTGGTAAATTACGAATGTCTAATAAAATAATTATTTTTTCTAATAAAATAAGTATATCTACTTGCTCAAAAGAACATAAACCTATTATAACATAGGTACCTAAGTATTATGCACGAATACGGTTAGCTGTTATCCTTTTCGGAAAATTTCCAAGCGATATAAAAGTGAGTCTGCAAACCAACCGCAGTTCCGAGATTTCCGTTTATATCTCACAGTTTATTTAATAAATCTGACTCAAGCTGCTATGAGATATAATATATGTGAAAGAATTATTGTATACTAAAGTCCGTATTTATTCAACATGTTATCTACAAATCTAATACTGAATATTTTGTTTGTTTGTTTCTTTTATTTATTCAGTACAGAATCTATGCGACGTTATAAGAAACAAAACATAATTTTAATTATGTAAATTATTTTATAATAAATTGAAAATGTGAGTTTTTTGGTCAAAATACCGCTGGAGAGTAATTTATTATTTTCAACATGTGGCGTTGGTAGTATTTGTGTACATTATGTATTAAATTGTAGACGAGAATTTATTGTGACGGGGTGGTATGTAAAGTGAAAGTGGGTATGAGCACAATATACAGGGTGTATCGGTGTAGTGGGCATGGAGTCGGGGGTTGGGCGCCCGGCAGACGGAGACGGGGCAATTACCACAATTTGCAATTAATTACGACGCGGCAGTGACCGTCACCGGCCCCCGCTCGCCTACCTTGTTTATCCCTACACGGTAAATACCAGCTAAATGTTAATAAATTCCGTCAAATATTGAACACTAAGTACGAATAGGCAACTTTTATTACAGAAGTTCAAATGACAACTTCTATTACAGAAGAATATTTGTAGTACGAGTATTTCAATAAAAAGGTAGATCTATTTGGAGTGTTTGTGTAACAAGCTACGCTCATGTAAGGTACCTGTGTACGATCTCAAAACAATATTTGCATGACCTTTATTTCGGCTGGCAGTAAGCCTAAGTTTATGTAAGAGTCTAGCGGCACTGCGGCTCAATTTCTGAGTATTTGCCTTAGGCTCAGACATGTTGGTTTTCTGGGTACTATTGCAAATATCATACACATTGCCATTTCAATAAGTCAGACTTAGACGAATGTAGGTTGGTTTCGTGAGCCTTTATAATTAAATAGCTTCTGAAATGTAAACGGTTCTGTTCCAAAATAATAAAATACTGATAACATTTGTAGGTAATGATGTTTCTTGGAAATTATGGCTACATTTAAACCCAATTAAGATGCTCAAGTTTACGTTACTAGTCTTTGATCGTATAAATGGTTATCTGGTTTAAATTGATGGAATGATGAATGTAATGGGGCTGATATAGATCATCGATGTGTACCAGCAATAAGGTGCGAACATGGAACCAATTAGTTAAAAAATATAGATACGTCAAAATTCCATAATCATTGTAAACGGCCACATAGTGTAATTTTTAATTCGGAATTTCAAGATCGATGAATTTGTTGGGCAAGCCTACGTTCAGCAGTGGATGGCAATAGGCTGATATGATGTTCAGATTATAAAGTCATTTAAGTGAAGGAAAATTTTGACCGCGGGCAGGATTCGAACATTTCATTTCATTTCACCCGATAGGTCGAAATTTGCCTTCACATAATAATAAATAATAATAATATAATGGCACACACATAAAACATAACATAAAAAACAAAAACATACCATCACGCCTGTATTCCCCGAAGGGTTAGGCAGAGGTGTACTAATGTACATTCACTTTCGCCGGTATGTTTAGGTCCCATGTAATAGGGGGCGATCCTATTGCCATTAAACGGGCACAAATCCAGACTTCGAGCTGCTACTGGGAATTTCATAGAAAAACCCAATAACACTTTGCTCGACCTGGGAATCGAACCCAGGACCTCTAGCGTAGCAGTCGCGCTTGGTACCACTAGACTAACGAGGCAGTCGCACACGCTTACAGTAATAATAATCTCAATAGTTATCTCTACAACAGGAGTAGTCCCCAAATCACTTAGACAGAACCTAGACATCTTAAATATGCCACCATCCACAATCTTTCTCTTACAAAAAGCTGCCATCCTAAACACCTGTCGAATAACAAGGAAATTCCTAGCTACTTCATCATCGTCATAAGGTAGCTAAAAAAGATGATCATTATAATAATTATTATTTCGGACAGATTATCAGTGGACATACACAATTATACTCAATCGACACAATAAGAAATTTTGATTTCACAATAATATTAATTAATAATCATATTATAATAACTACCTACATGTTAAATGTGTGTCTTTGTAATTTATGTGAATTTATTTAGAGTACAGTTTGTTCGAAATAAGTAAGCCGATCGGAAGTTAGCCGTTCCGAACCACCGCGGTGATAAAATCGTTTAATACATAAATATCGGAATTAGTAAACAAAATAATTAGAAATGTGAAACATATAAGACTCTAATTATCTTTACACCGACTCTTTCTATTAAAATTTATCACTTTTAAACCACTTGCAGACAACTTCCGATCGGCTTACTTATTTCGAACAAACTGTATTTCTTATTTACTTATCATCAAGGAATTCTTTGACGCTGTAGAAACACTTCTCAATAAGCCATTTAGCCAGTGTATTCTTAAATTTATTTGTAGTGAGTTCTCTTATGGGTTTCGGTATGTGGTTGTAAATTTTTGCTGTCATGTAATATGAGTTCTTTTGATGAAGAGTAGTTCTACAGCTAGGCAACATAAGTTTTGTTACATCTCTGGACCCATGAATTTTATTATCACTGGCCTTTTTGAATAGCTCCGGATGTTTTTTCACGAATAAGCCGACTTCCAAAAAATTAAGTGAGATAAGGGTCAGTACTTTTAGGCCTCTAAATGCTGGTCTACGTGAGTCTAAGGGTTCGATGTTTGCTATAGCCCGGACACATTTTTTTTGGCATATAAATGCGTTAGACTGATATGTCCATTGAGTTACCCCATAAGAGTAATGAATTCCCACATTCTTAATTTATGTCTTTGAGGTGACGTCAGTGGCATCTCATCAGTCACATCAATCTATAAAATACGATATGATATCGATGTCGATGGTTAGTATCGCTCTTATGAATAGTTGGCGGCTCATTGCAAATAGGGGTCCTAGAGTTTGTGATACCAGAACAACTCGCGCCAATGTATCTAGTGTCTCCAAAACCAGTTAACGTTATTCGCCAAGTTATTCGACCGGGAAAGTCATTAGCAATTCAAATACCTAACCACCGCATGGCTACCCCGCAGAGGAGGGGATGCTCTTTCACATGACCGCTTTTGTAAATTATTTATTACTGTTTGGCCAGTTCCAAAAACCGCTTTGTTTCATGGACTAATACAAACTTCGTAAATGGAAATAACTCTCTTAATATTTGGCTCAGTTCCGGTACATACGTCGCTATTCTATTTACCTAAGTCTTTATTACAAAATTGCTTTTGCCTGGCGTACCCCAAGTTTACTGGAAAGTTCTACTTTATATAAAGAAACCAATCTTAGGAAGACTGCTTACTGCTTGGATTCTCTACCATATTTCCGATATATTATCCTGATATTTAAACAGATAATTTGGGAGACGCTGGAACCAACTTACTGCCCTTTCCTTGTTAACGACACTCATTATGAGTCTCAATATTCTTGGTCAAAGACAAGTTTATTATAATATAAATAACATTATCTACATATAGTATTAAGGTTGCATGAGAATTCGCTAATTTGAATTTGCTAATTACAACACTTCCATTTCTTAGGGTCCGGGCGGTTAATGCAAATCTGTGGAGTTCCAGTTAAAAAGCTTTTTAATTACCTACATAACTATGGGAAGTGGGTGCAGGTTTCGCGTTAACTTTAATTTAAATTTCTTCATAAAAAATATTGTTTTTACTCGAGTTTCATGTTTGTTTTCTTGGAAGAATTGCTTTTGTAAAACCACATACCTGAAACAATAGACGTTAGGAATTGGAATTTAAGACTTCACGATAAACGTCAATTCAAAGTTTTATCTTCATATTTGAGTTATTATTACATATACGTATATGGTTACTTCTCCCACAGTCACATTACACCTTTTGTTTGAAAGAACGATAAGAATTCCAATCATATCGCTGCCGGAGGTTCCACGAGACAAATTGCAGACGACTTTGTTACACATGTCCCGCGTTCCAGCCACACGGATCGTGCCAAGCTGAGCTATAGCGTGGAGCTCCAGCGACGAAATGATTTACGAAATCACATTTTTGATATCTTGGAAGAAAACCCAAGTACGAAATGTAGATAATTTTGAAGAAAGGTTTATTTTCGGTAACGATGAGCCAGTAAGCCTCCCCAGTCGTGTATACTCGTACAGTAACCATTAACTGAAATGTAGGTAAGCTGTTGTAAAATCTGACCCAATTTTAGGACTGACTGACTTTATGTTGATTATATGAGATCGAACCTTCGATATTTACCTAACAACAGAAGCTTCTAAGTTAATAAAGAGAAAGGAAAAGTTTCAATATCTTTGAAAGCGCATAATAACGAAATGTTCCAAGTTCATCGCCTTTTATTTTCGAAGAACAGGAAGAAAAGTATATATGTCCCTAAAGAACTGCAATACTGGGTATTACCTTCAGAGTTTTTAATATTTGCGGTACTCGATACGTAAGCCTTTTGCTACTTACTGTTCACAGACGACTTTCAATGAAATTTTATGATCCCCCTCTGGTTCGCTCTAGAGTACTGAAAACGTAGACAGTATGTGCATGCACAGTAAGTAATGTAAGTAAAATATATAATATAATAAAAAGACTGCCTCGTTAGTCTAGTGGTTCCATTTGCGACTACTACGCTAGAGGTCTTGGGTTCGATCCTCAGGTCGAGCAAAGTGTTATTGGTTTTTCTATGAAATTCTCAGTAGCAGCTCGGAGTCTGGATTTGTGCCCGGTGAATGGCAATAGGCTCGCCCCCTATTACATGGGACCTAAACATACCGGTGAACTGTGGGTGTACATTAAGTACACCTCTGCCTAACCCTTCGGGGAATACAGGCGTGATGGTATGTTATGTATGTTATAATAAAAAGACGTCTTCGAAGTCTTAGAATACAGTTCCCTTTTCTTCTTCATTCAGATAGGCATCTCGTTAGAGGAGAGAAAATATCTGACTTGTTCGGTGGTAGGATCTCTTAGAGTCTGACTGGTTGGCGACTACCCTTACGTCGGAGTCTATCGCAAATTACCTTGGTGTATGTCTCGGCATTTGCCCGTGAGGGCCACTTCCCCCTCGTTGCTACGGCTATTGCAGTCTACAGTCCGTAGAGGTTCTTAACGCTCGGCAACGCATCGGCAACTCCTTTGGTGTTGCAGATGTAAATAGACAGTGATGACTACTTCGCATCAGGTATACTCGTTGGTGACTTAACCAATAATAAAAACAAATAATATTTCCATCGGTACATTTATTTAACAGCTGTGAAAATGCGAAATATATTTCGATACTAAATAAATACATACTTTAACTTGAGGTTGTTTACGACTGTAAATTAGAACCTCTTAAAAACTTTACCCTAAATTTTCGAGAGGAACCTTCATTATAAGTTTCGAAGATATCACGTGCTTTTCCTTAAGGATACAAATAAATTTACCCGTCTATGTAGACGAGATCGATAAGTAGGTACATGTTATCTGTGCGTCACTTGATAATGTTATTTACGAATAACAACAAAGTCGTTTTGAAGCTAGATGGCTAATGTAATAAAATACTTTTGCTAATTATTTACCCATGAACACATACAGACACACAGACGGTGGAATATATTAGCTGTTGGTTATCACGTTCAGGCGGCTGTCTATGCGTCACACGATGATTAATTTACCTGAGAGTCTAATCCAATCTCAATCTTAAACTAGACACAGAGCACGGCTATGAATTAATTGTTATCACATATGTACTCACATCATGTAGACACGCTACTCGACATTCTCACGTACGTGAACAGTGAATATTTAGATACATTGTTATAATAATTTGTATCAATTAAGTTAGTGATAGCAAACAGAAGCCGCCGCTGAAGCGAGGCGGGCCGTTGACGATATAATTGGAGATCCGTATAAGGGCATTAATAACAAAACAGATAACTATTAGATTCCGGGTTCCGGACCCCTGCCACTCGTGTTGGAAACAAGGAAATTGTAATAAAGTTATAGGATACGCCCGTTGCCCGGTAATATTGTTAAGGAAAATCGTTACAGGTGGTGATTGAGACCCACGGCGTGATTCAATGTCGTGTAGCAAAGTGGTCATGTCACAAACTAATCTGATCATGTTGTTACTATAAATATCTGTTCGAAGTTATAGTAACAAACATGTAGGTTTTCCCAAGCACAAGTAAAATTACCGTCATGTTTTTTCACTACTCAGGGGGAAGATTTAGTAAGCGTTCATCATCAACCCATTACATTGTCCCACTGCTGGGCACGGGTCTCCTCTCAGTACGAGAGGGATTAGGCTATAGTCCGCCACGCTAGCCTACTGCGGGTTGGCAGACTTCACACGCCGTCAAGAAAATCTCTCAGGCAGGCAGGTTTCCTCACGATGTTTTCCTTCACCGTTTAAGCGCGTGATAATTAATTAATTATTAATACGCACATGACTTCGAAAAGTCAGAGGTGCGTGCCTTGGATTCGAACTCGAGACCTTTGACTTGGCAGTCCAATGGTCATATCACTAGGGTATCACTGCCTTTAGTAAGCGTTACTGTTAGTTAAACTGTTTTTTAGACCTGCTTTATGGAAGAAGAACATAACCGTTATTCAACTTTTAGGTCCATTGCTGATTAATCATATAAATATATTACGTACAAACAAAATAATAAGCACTGCACTACATTTTGCTCTTGCGACACCGGTCTTGTTTTCTATACCGTCATGCGTTCACGCCTGTATTCTCAGAACGGTTAAGCAGTGGTGTGGTGTTTTATTTTAAAGGTTTTATATTCGCTTCATGATATAGGTACCGGTATAGAACCGTATTCTATATTTTTTATTCGAAACATAGGTATAACTTCATAGTTGGCCCGAACACCCAGTAGGATATTAATTGTTATTCGGTCTTTCAGAGCCAATTTTTATTTTGTAAGTAGTTTAAGATCTTAGATACTCGTATTTTGTATACTTTACGCACGTTTGTGTGACTTTGCTAGAGTTTGGTGTTATAATATAAAATAATATACTGAGCGTATGTACTCATTCAAGTTTTAAATCTTTGTGTGGGCACCTAACGTACCTAACTAAAACCTATAAACGATTAGGGTCATGAACTCATGACACATACTTTCTGTTATTTTTATATGGACAAACCATCGAACGCCGTCAAACAGTGTGTCGTGGCCCTAAGATTCAATTTAAGTAAAACTAAGCTTAAATACACACAGGTAATATCTAAGAATATAACTAGGATTAAATACATACGGTTACGTATATACACATTGAAAACGAACACCACTAATTCCTCAGTAATCCTTCACCGTTTGTGTTGCAGTTACAGGGCGACTAGTTTCGCGTTACGTTGCGTGTACGTTGCCACAAAGCTAAATCAAACGTCATTGCCACTGTAGCCCTTAATCACCCAACGAGCCTTTGATAAACTGAGCTTGTTGCTGAAGTGAACGCGCAAAGGATTGAACTACAGGAATCCATGTTATAGAATTATATAGCTTAATTCTACGAAATGAACAGTGACTATGAAATTCTACACAATAACACTGTAGCATGTTTTCTTACTTAGTATTATGTTTTCTGATGGTTATTTACGTGAACTTTTTATATAAAAAAACATACCACCACGCCTGTTCCCCGAAGCATTCCCCGAAGGGTTAGGCAGAGGTGTACTAATGTACACCCACATTTCGCCAGTATGTTTAGGTCCCATGTTATAGGGGGGAGCCTATTGCCATTAACCGGGTACAGATCCAGACTCCTAGCTGCTACTGAGAATTTCATAGAAAAACCCAATAACACTTTGCTCGACCTGGGGATCGAACCCTGGACCTCTAGAGTAGCAGTCGCGCTTAGGACAACTAAACTAATGAGGCAGTCACTCTTATATAATGGATACTAAATGATGTTACTTAAGTAGGTTATGTACCTATTTCGCGTTGTCCAATATTGTTAAGTACATACAGAAAATAGACTTATTTATTCATTTCGGAGAAGTAATAAACTGATATTCAGTTTTATTCATACGTAGCCGATCCTAAAATAACATGTATACCTATATACTTTATTAACTCTTTTGTTATTCCCCATATTAATTTTATTTGTGAAGATCACATTTAACTTGGGAGCCAAATTCTAACCTAATATCCAGCTAAAGGCCACAGAATATTTTACTTCGCTTAGGTATAACGAGAAATCGAGTTTAATTGTGGTAAAATAAATAAAAAACAGAAATATGTAATGGTCGGTAATGTGGCTGAAAAATACAATTTTGCTTTCGGCTTCGACTCGCAACTCTACAAGAATTTAATTAAGTCAAGCAGCGGCCAGTTTCACCGTTTTGAAAAGAAAATATTAATTGAATTTAATTTCAGCAGCGATCGAGTGATCAATTTGATGATAAGAAATTCGTTTAAGTGAATTTGTCGACGTTCATTACTGTTAAAATAAACGAAGATGTCTCACATTAAAGAACATTTAAATTCAGATGAAGACATAAAATTCTGAGTACATCATTATATTGTTGCTCATTTAATTATTCAAAGCAGTTAAGTTTCGTAGATGCTCATAAATGTACACATAACGAGTGTTTCGAAGTTGATCCTCGATTATAAAGTTTCAATTGTGTAGCTTATTTGTGTATAGGTACTTCCTCGACATAATTTGCTGGCGTCGTCTAGCGGGCTCCGATGCCGCTGATTGGAACAAGAGCCGTTGTGTCTGCCAACTTTGTCTTTATCCACGTTTGTAAATCCTACGGTACATTAACAAATTATAATAACCAGATGCTCTCCTGTATTATTCAGCTTAATACCAAAGTGGGATTCGACCGTTAGATACTCGTCGAAGATACACGTGCTCTTTTAAGGCTACAAAAATAACAATGTATACATACTTTGTTATTCGTTTTTATTGCTAGTTGCTACGAGTTCTAGTTTTTGTCATGTAATGATTGCGTAAATATTTTGTGTTCCATTGACTTTCCTAACGTAAATAATTTAGACAGATACCTACTTACATGAACTGAAACAAGATTAATTTATTGTTAATTAATTTGGACGGTAAAATATTTTGTAAGGGGAACAAGAGGTTGCGCTAATTGGATTAAAATTTTAGCACTTCTTGCGGCTCGCGTTATTGATTTTTGATGAACTTCTCCACAAATAACCGCAATGAAGGCAGTTAGAACTTTATCAAAGCTCTGTCGTCATATTTACGGTCAAACTTGGGACAAGTTACCAAAACTCCGTTTGATTTATTTTTGTCTCCATTTAAGGTCAAACCTTAAATAAAAATAAACTCACTTTATTTCTATTGTTTATTCTTATTTACGCAGTAAACATCTTTAAGCAAGTGCGCATAATTGATCCTGTGCTGTGTAACTTCCCAATTTAATGTAGATAGGTATATAGTGTTCGTATTTTAAATAATTTTAAACAACTGATGAAAAAAACACAGACGGTTACATCGCAATAACAATACGCGAATTTACAAAATAATAGCCTGCAGGCTGGAAACATTGTTAAAGTACAGTAAATAACATCCCATATATGTAACGTTTGTCATTAACTCAATAGGTAGAATGTTGAGTTCTGCGTTACGTTTCATTGGACATTTTCAATGGCTATTGTTAACAACCGTGATTGGACAAGTTTGGTCTTTGATGTTTGACCGCAGTTTGTATGTTTCACAGAATATTGATTGTCGCAGACCCCTGTTCTGTAACATTTGTAACCTTCAATGTACTAGACCTACTTATGAATTAGGAACCTACTTACACATCGAAATACCTATATGATCTGCACAGAAATTGGTCACATTGCTCGAGAGGCGATTGGGCGCTCCTCGTTATATAAAGGCTACCCTTTTTATAATAATGTGCAATATTGAATTTAGTACGTACGATAAGTATTGTTTTAGCATTACCAAAAGCAACAATTACTGGTGTTATCGCCGATCCCTTTACCAAGCGTTGTGGTAATTATGAAGATATTGTATTACGAGTTTTCTGACACCCGAAATTTATTGTGTTATACTTAATTATTTAGTCTGCTCGTAACCATGGATGATGTATAGGATATCAGTTTATTTACAGTTTTTGTAATAAATTAATATTAACACTTTCGATTATAATCAGCTAGTACCTAAGTAGAAAAGATTCGCAGAATGTGTGTTCTTAGATTTATTATCCGTAGTTGTACGGACCGAACAATTGCTATTGCTAATACCACTTAATGGATGAATACAACAATGTAAATGTAAGTTAAAGCAATTAAAACTCGAATTGCCAGTGGGAATTTGTTGCCGCTGTGTCAGTAGGAGCCACGTTTAGCAATAGTGTCCAGATGTGTGGATTGCTATGGAACATTTGTAGATACCTACGCACTGTGCAAGGAAGCTTCCCAATTTTTGGACTTAATTGATATTGTCATCCATCAAACATCGTGCACAGTTGAATCTATATATCTATTAAATCTATCCAGTCTACTAAAACGAGTTTAGTAAGCCATTTGCTTGTGCGCTAATCTCTTTCACGTGTACCTTAGCGGAAAATTAATGGTACTTAAAGCTATGAATCATTTATTGATTGATTATACTATAAATAAAAACGTGAAAATATCTCCAGAATTAAGCTCGGAAATATCGTAGAAAACTTGGTGCGATATCCGAGCACCTATTACAAAGCCGTAAATGCCACAACAAGAACGTGCCTGAAATATGGCAGTCGTCGTAACAGTTTATTGTCACATGAACATTCCTTCAGATTGTATTATTATACCGACAAATCAAGTTGTCAGAACATATACAATATACGGTGGGTGTTGTGGGCGGAATGCTCTCGTATCCGCCGTCTGCTCTATTTGCACACGTTTTGAATGTCATTGTCACGGTGCTAATTGCCGGCGACTGCACGAGCTCGCGCCGCGGCGTCAGCCTCACCTCCCGCATCTACATACATTTACAATACCTCTCTATTTTCCCCTGAATATGCAATTTCGGCTTTTCATGCTACACCACCAGCTGTTCTCATTAAAACTTTAATGAGTTATAAGGTAATATTTATTCGTATTTTGGTGAGATTATTGCAGTAATATTACGACGCGGGAGGAGGTGCCCCTCGGGCAAGGGGAGTACGAGTATGATATTTTAAAGTCTGTTTATGAGGAGCGAAAATGATCGTGAAAAGAGAAGGCCGCACGCAGTTGGTTCGGGGAGAGGGCGCCCTCGTCGCCGCCGCAGCTTCGAATTAATTTTTCCAGGCAGTTGAGTTCGAATGCGCTTCCGGCTTGAGCTGCCTCAACTCGACAGCAAACTTTTCGTGTTTACATTACTTTAAATTCTTTTACCTCTTAGCTTTGCTTGCAATACTTTACATAGTATCATTCTTAGTATATTTATTTTATGTTTCACAGAGAAAGTTCCTCGTTTAACAGTAGAAAAATACTTTCAAGGGCCGCGTATTTTTCCCGTTCCTAAGAGAATTTAATATGCAGGGCTCTACAACTTAATATACAGGGCTGTGCAAACAGCCTCAATATATACAGGAGTAGAAATATATATGTACATTTTATCCTAGACTTTAATCCAACAAATTAGTTTAGAGCTTTCCAAACTACCTATTAATTTAAATAAATTGCGAAAAGGTTAAGTCAAAGTTTCTAAATCACCTCACTTTGCCTGACTGTAATTAAAGGCCAGAAAATAGTTTTGAACAACAGAGTCGTGTCTTTTATAGTATTTTTTACTATAAAGTGCAAAAAAACCTTTGTTCGACAGAATGAAAATACCTTATTGCAAAATGAATTTAATTTCCGTTTCGATATTGTTTGACTATATTGGTTCCAGCATATGAAACGTCATTGCAAATATGATTTTGCGACGAGCTGTATCAAAGGCTAATTATTCAATGGTACAATTTGATGTGACGCGTTTAATCCACGTGAATACGTACGTACGTAACGTAGGGGTTTTATGGTTATACCTGACTATGTATACATTTATAGTAGTAATCGTGATTAGCTTTCAACTGTGAATTGAAATTGTATCTATGAGGTAATACATCTTAAATAATTGCGCCTACTATTTAATTGTATAATGAAAAGCAATCCTTAACATAACATAGCTCTATGGAAGTAGGGGGGTGAATAGTGGGTTTGGCGCTCAGTTTGAGCAATTTTATTGGGTTACGAAATTCTCAGTTGCAGCTCGCAGTTTGAATTTTTACCCGGTTATCGGCAATAGGGTTACCTCCATAGACATGGGTAACGTGGCATCTGCAACATACCGATGTACCAAACCTCGGCCTGACTCGGCGTGATAGTATATATATAGCTTTACGTATCGGACGGTCTTAGCTGTATTGATAAGGTACGTTTTTAATTTTTGGAATTCCCCGACTTGCTGCCTTGGCCTAGATAACGTTGAAGGTTAGGGCAGTTAGATATGTTTTTAAGATCAAATGGTTTAAGCTGTGTTATACTCGTAGGTAGATAAATGTCAGTCACTTCGCTCCGTTCTTTTTAATATGTATTAGGTATATTACATATAACAAAAGGTGGATTTCATTTTAAAAAAATACACCAAACTAATACTTACCGACAACTGCATACATTTCGCCCGTTGTTAATTTACTTAAACGCTACAAATGGATGACATAGTGCAAATTAAGTATGTAAATAGCAACTAATGTTTTTGCCCCAAAACCACGAGTACACGAAACACTGCACAGATTAATTCTTAGTCTATCACGAAACTATTGTCGTCACTAATCGAAGGGTCATGCATCTGGAAATGCACTACTTATTAGAAAAATAATAGACAGGCATCGGGTATTCCGCGGACAAACTGACAGTTCTCTCCGTCATGCTATTGTCGCAACTTGTTACAAGTAATGCGGGTAAGTAGATCTCGAGAAAAAACCCCATAATATATACCCTACACTCAATAACATTTTTTTCTTGTCCTTAACGTCGTCAGATCGTGTGCCATTTGGGAAGACGGAAGTTTCAGACTCGCAGTTGACTAAAATCCCATGCATTTCATACATGCAACCTAGCCAACATTTCTTAGTTCGTAATATTCGCCATAAACATTCGAGCAACATGCTCGAAGCCATAAACCCAATGATTAATCGGGTCTATCTACAGACTTAAATAACAAGTTAGTTTAGATGCCTTTTAATTTTAACGTACTATCTTACTGCTTTACGTTGTGCTGTAAAAGGAGGAGGGACGCAGATTAGATTTATTTTATTATTTTATTTTTTTTCTAGATAATTAGCATAAAATTAGGTATATTTACCTCAGTAGGGATACCCCTTGGTATACAATCACGTAGGTATCGTTATACAAACAATGGTATCTATACCTACACAAATAAAACACATTAAAATCCTTTGGGGGTTACAAAAGCCGTCAAAAATCAGTGTAGTAGGTAAGTATTTGGGAACTTTGGCTGTGGATTATTGATAATCCATCAAAGCCATTAAATACACACCTTGAAAATCATTCACGGCATTATGAGCTCGACAAACGGAATATTTAACTGAATTTTAAAGTCGCGTATATGTTGAAATGAAATCTGCAGGTTATAGTAATAACTAGGTACTCGTATGTGATGCTTTGTGTTGCAATAAAACAAAATTCCGTGAGATAACTTATTTCGAAATCCAGGGTGGTACTTTGAATACGGTTGGTAAACCCCTACTCCGAACTAAATATATGGCGACAAGCACTCCGCGTGATTAGAGACGGTGCCTCTAGTATTACGTATTTATGTGAGCACATTATACGAAAATTATGTCATTTCTATTTCCACGATATGGAATTGGAAGGAACAGACAGTTCGCTTTTTTTTTCTTAAATGTGAGCTTGAAACGACGAACTGCAGCTTTGCAATAATCACAATAATATCATGTGTTAAAATCTTTCGCATAAAGTTTTTCATAATTTTTGGGTGCTTGCAAATAAAATTGGACAATGTAATATTTATAAAAAACTTATACCCATTTATGAACTGTAAATAATAAGTAGATTATATTGCATTGGAATTAGGATTTAAAAGGAGCCATAGACTAAACGATTCATTATTAAAACCGCATCATACAGATGCTTACGCAAAATTGTCAACATGCAGACACTATAGTATGAACAAGGTAACTTTATCTGTTCGCCCTCTGATTTTCCGCCTTCCAATTAACTAGTAATCATACACGCCCCGGGAACCCTTTCATTACTAGTAATGAGTTTTCACCCTTCGCCGAATAGTGGACATCGGAGCTTTGATAGACTGCGCCACCTTATTTTGTCTTTTGCTTTCATGCAGACAAATTGGGCCCGAGTGACGCGTCCGCTCAATTAGTCGGATTTTAGATCCGGGGGTCAACGTGTTGAACGATATTTAATTTTAGTCGTCGACGGAACAGAAGGGACGATAAAAATCGTCGCAGTTTTGTTTTTAAACCAGGGTTGGGTGAAAAGCGTGAAACGGAATATGGTTTACTTTTTACGGTAAAAGTATGTACCTACCTGTACACTTTTTTGGGTTGGTTTTGTAATTACATAATAATTGTGACAAACTGTAAAAGAGCTAATTTTCTTGACAATAGTTGTTATAAAGATATTTACATTTTCTCATTTTGAAAACATAAACGAATTAGCGCTTTTTATTGGTCGTGTGCCAATTTATACATCAAAATTGCAATAACCTAGAAACATCAATACAAATACACGTTTCTCCCAAAAAACTGAAAGTTAAAACTAAAGTGAAACTTAAGAGCTCCAATAAAATTTTGTATTAATATTCGCCAAATATTATTCTCGTGAAAGTTGAGAATATTAAACTTATTGTTTATTAAGCGTCTGACATACATTTTAACATCAAAAATGCTACTCGGGTAACGGAACCAAGTCATCCTCATTAGTGTTAATGGCGGTCGGACACAGCCGATATCTGAGACAGAACGGCTTAATTAATGCCAAAGCCAGACTCTTTGTCAGATAATCGATAAATCATTTTGTGATGCTGTATGGCGCTCATTAATAATAACTAGATTAATAAACGGTCTTTACGACGTCACGTTATAGGTTTGCGGTAACAAAGGAACAAATTAGGAATCGAGAGTCGTTATGTGGTTGCGTGAACGTAAGTAATAATACACACCAATGAATATAGATCGTTTAATGTGAACAATCGAAACGATTTTGAAAAAATACATACAAACACTGTTATAATCGGTTACAAAAATTGTGTGAGTAGCGTTACAATCGCAATCTTATCAGTCTTGACATTACACAATTTGACCGACTAATTGTTTGGGGATAGGTACAATATTTAAATTAATTTCTAATCTGGTTTTAGATTTTACTGCAGTATTAAGTGTGAAATTACCTGCAGGCAACTAATTAACTGAGCACAGCGACATTTCGGAATGTCAGTATGTCGTTGCTTAAATTGCAATTAATTTTACATCTAGAATCTAATATTTACAATAAACTGACTTGTCTTACAAAGCTGGTGGTATTGGCAGTCATTGTGTAGTAAGGTCTTCACAGTTTCCTAATGATTGTATGTTCTTCCGTACTTTCTGGTTTCCTCCAATCCAAATTCTGGTTTGGTACAAAGGATGTCTTAGAAGAAAAACCTGATAATAGTTTTTTTGAACTGGCAACCGAATCTAAGATCATAAAACTAATATCTGCAAAGACCAGGACCATTTTAAAATATTACAGTTTGTCTACTATTAAGTTTTGTTTCATCGGATGAAATTTTTTATAAAGCCTCTGAAGTATGCCATGAGTGCTTGAGGCCATGGATCCTTCGTACCCCTTTCCTACTTTCCCATACACGGCCTTAAGTGGCTGATGGTGGCAGCTGTGCGGTAATGACTGCTCTACATGCGACATTTTATAATACGGAATAAAGATTCTGAAAATATTTTAATTTTGAGCCAAACTGTTTTGCGTTTTGCCAGAAATATTATATAAGGGGCTTTACTATTGCCAATATGAAAACCAAAATTCAGTTTGAAGTTATATACTTAAATATTATAGTTTAGACTTTAGATTTAGTTTTGTTGTTTGATGTTCTGATAATAACAGACAGACACGTTACCAAATAGAGCTAAATTACTTTATTAATACTAAGCTACATAACAACTGTACAATATTTTGTGAACGTAGACTTACTTATAATAATGAGAATGGTAAAATACTTTAATTAATACCCGTCATAAATTATTGAGTAAATCAATTTTCAATATTAATTTTAAAATTATGGGAGGTTTCATTACATCTTTTTAAACAAATTGTAGATAATGAAACAGAAGGTAAACAACACACGTGCTTTCTATGTGTGTTGATAATATTTTCAAACAATCTTTCATCACTGATTTTGTTCATAAAATCTTTGGCACGAGATATTTTTGTTATCTAAAAAAAACTGTTCCTTTTACATTGAAATATTATTAAGCTTAAAATTTCTAAAAACTGTATTTACAAAAAAAAAACATAAGTATTTACATGTAAAATATGAAATGCAATAACTGAAAACGATGGTACCTAAATCGTTTTTGTGTAATAAAGAGAATATAAAAATCATTCGAGTTAAATGAGACTACTTATTTCATATATTTACAGTACCTAAGTATTGTATCTCTGCTTGAAGAAAAATATTGGTAAGTATACAGTTTTATTAATAAAAAATATTATAAAACTTTTTTATTATAAAAATACCGTAAACTAGAAAATTGCCTACGTTATGGGTTTTTCAAAAACCTTATTACACTAGATAACATCAAATAACATAACTCAGCCAAATAATAATTTAATATTAATGTGAGTATTAATCAAACATAATAAAGGAGATAAAAGAGTGCATAATAATCGTTTAACAAAAACAATTTAACTATAATTCTTATAGGGGTTCATAGCTCAGTACTTATTTCGGCAGCCCCGCCGACACCGGCGGGTTGGTTGCCGTTGCTTGATGTGACACAAGCACCACCCGCGTGACCAGATGTTGCTTCGTTTGGCGTACTCAGTTGCTCTGCAGTCTGGGTCATAGACAATTATTGTTTCAATAAGTACGTACTTGATTTGACAGTTTAACAATATCATGAGGTACCATTGAAATATATTATTATTAATCCATTTGGATTTTATATCAACAGACACCCTGTATAGTCACATAAAAAAAGGTTACCACATATTTAATCACAACAAGGTGCAACACAAAAAGTAACACAAAATCAAACACAATCGCTTGAAATAAACACAAAGTTTTAAGGTTAGGCAGGGTTAGTTAAGGTGTTAATCCACTAAACACTAGCACAACACTAATCCGTCACCGACATGCAAAGACAAAAAAAAAAACAAATGTCAAACAAACAACAAACCAAGGGGTGCGTGCAGCTACTCATTCCGCTACGTGTTGCGTCACAAACATGGTGGTTCGTCGGTGCGTGCCTTACTTACTGCGTGCTTTCTATGAGAGGTTTTAGGATAATGTCGAGGGTGTTGTCGTGTCTGTGGTGCGCGAGGCGCGAGTGCGTGCGCGCCACGTTCGCGTTGTGGTCGCGCGACTCCCGCGTCGGCCGCGCGTACCGCCGCGCCAGCGACCCGCTCTCGCCCACCAATATGTTGTTGTTGCTAGCATGTCTCTGCATCCCAATAATCATACACGCTAGACAAACTACCTGTGCTTTCCCTATAGCTATATACATGAATTATACAGTGAATATATATGCGTATTTGCAAAAGAAGTCTCATATAAAGTTCCCGATTGGTAGATTTGGTAGGCGCGTACAATGTCCTAAAGTG
This sequence comes from Subacronicta megacephala, assembly GCA_958496365.1. Lineage (NCBI taxonomy): Eukaryota > Metazoa > Arthropoda > Insecta > Lepidoptera > Noctuidae > Subacronicta > Subacronicta megacephala. Next base: position 8,007,692 of record OY292514.1, read on the forward strand.
GTGCAATTTCCTAATCATTATTTATTGATTGTAACAATTTCTTAGTAGAATAAATTACTGACCACCGTAGTACTTTGTAAATTATAAGCCCCTTAAGCAAGAAGAAGTCTTGAGAATATTATTGAAATATAAGAAAATACATAAGTAGATCTACATATTTTCAGAAGTTCGTCAGTGAAATTAGGCTAACCTACGCAAGTCTCTTCTATACTACTAATTTAATTAGATAACGTAGTTACGTTATATCATTTATGAAAGTATCTGCACAAATTGAAAATATTCTTGATACAGCAGCCTGTACACTGTTAGCTTTTTCAGCGAGCCAGAAACAGGAGCTGGGGATTACTCCGATGGCCCTTGTGTTATAGTTTTATTTAACTTACAGTTGTCTTTTTGTATTATTCCATGTGAACAAGCGGTACAATGACTACATTGGTGAAATTTATGGGAATAATAATTTAGGAAGATCATCACGACATATTGGGTTTGGCATTTTGAAATGTACTAATAAGGATTTTTTGAAACAAGGGCCAAAGGTGTGCGGAAGATATGTTAGAAAGCAAAGCGCCCACTCACGAAGAGAGAAAAGCCCCCGTCGGCTGGGTGAGGGTAGCGCGGCGCGAGGTCGCGGGGGCGGCGCGCGGTGGCGGAGTCGCTGGCTACCGACAGCAGCGAGCGCTGCGAGCCCGAGGCTGAGACGCGCGCGCGCCCGGGGGCCGCCGGCGGCCGCCGCGTCAG
>OY292514.1:8008629-8133341 GCA_958496365.1 Subacronicta megacephala
GATTACCTTTTATTCAGTGCGCAAACTTTGACGAATTAAACTTAAACGAATTTCATTAAACACCAATTTTTTATTTTGATATGTCTTAGTACATAAAAATAAAGTTATCGTTAACGAACGGTGTCTACTTTGAAACAGATTTTCATGGCTAACTCGCCAGCGCGCGGCGAAGCGGGCGTGTTTAAGTACTAACACATCAGCTGTGCTGTGCAGCGCTCGTTCGACTCGCCACCGTCGCCGTCGTAGGTACGGCGGGTTACATTGTATCAGTACATTGACCGTAAGGCGTAATAAAATTGGAATCAACTAAGTAGCTATTTACAATAATCATCATCATCATCAACCCATTACATTGTCCCACTGCTGGGCACGGGTCTCCTCTCAATACGAGAGGGATTAGGCTATAGTCCGCCACGCTAGCCTACTGCGGGTTGGCAGACTTCACATGCCGTCAAGAAAATCTCTCAGGCATGCAGGTTTCCTCACGATGTTTTCCTTCACCGTTTAAGCGCGTGATAATTAATTATTAATACGCACATAACTTCGAAAAGTCAGAGGTGCGTGCCTTGGATTCGAACTCGAGACCTTTGACTTGACAATCCAATGGTCATATCACTAGGCTATCACTGCACTATTTACAATAATGTTCAATCAAAAATAACTTATTCGCTAAAATTGTTAATTAAAAATAATTGCTTACCCCTAAATGTCACTAAACACCGTATTTTAATAATTGTTGAATGACCACCAAGGTAGGTACATTGTACAGTCCCACACATGTGATCAATGCAACATCCATCGGCAAGATGTTGACTTCGCGGTGATTTAGAAGCCACTCTCTTAAGTCTTGGGGTGGTTCTGGGTTTGGGTCTTTCATTAGAGACCGTGGGGTTACAGATCCCATGGGCTGGCATGCGAGTATGCTCTCCGTGGCACACCTACATTCTGCGAGCTACTCGTAAATTTTAAGCACTTTTTAAATACACTCCGTACACTGGCACCATAAAACACGCTTACACCGTGACCGGTAGGTACAAGTACGACACACGCGCGGCGGCGGCGCGGGGCTTGCGCGGGAAAGCGATTAGACGCGACGTCACGGCAGCGGGTGCTCGGAGCGGACTGGCGGGCGGCCACCCCTGAGGTGCGCAGGCGCCACCCCGCCACCGCGCCCCCGGGTGCACCCCCGCTGTAGCCATGGTCCACCGCGCGCGCCTATTGTTATTATTACGTCCATATTTTGCTGATTTTAAGCCGGATAAAATAAAAAAAAAAGTTTTGAGAAAATCATGGAAATGTGTTCTATTACTGATATTGAACCACCAAATTCTTTTTGCGCACTGCTTAAAAAATTTTCCTGTATTATGTAATACGTCTGTACAACATAATTTAATATCAGCCGTTTGTTACCTAGTCAACAAATTGTTCTCGACTACACATAAGTATCTACTATGACACAGAGAGCACAGAGTAAGTCGGATTTTAAAGTAATACTTGAATACCAATGCAAAGATACGGCAGAGGGCCGCTTCGCTTATAGAGTAATATAGAAGAAAGGTAATCTCAGGTGTCACAATATAATCACCTCTCTGAAGAGTACGCGTAGTCCTGATCGGCGCCGAGCCCCGAGTCCGTGTGTTCGTGAGAGACGCGCGCACTTCCGATAAGTTCGCCACTCGAACTATTACTGTTGCTGTTGGTAACTGGGCTATAAGGGTTATTGTTGTTGGAGATCGGCGTCACGTTGCCCTTGTATCCGTTATTTGTCAAGAAATCATCGCCTGCTCGGCCGACAGTTTCATCGTAGCTCGGATAAACACGTCTGCAAAAACCCATAACGTAAATCATCCATATTTGGGTAATAAATCATAGTTTACGAGCGGCGGCGCGTACCTTCCATGTTTCTCGTGGCCGGTGCGATGCGTGCTGAGTGTACTAGAACTCGATCGCAGAGATCCTTGGTTAAGATTATCATGATTACTTTTGCCGTGAGATGAGGAACTTTTATCTCGCCTCGCTAATGATCCATGTTCAGTCCTACATAAAGTTAAACGTAGTAAATTATAAAAGTTAGATAATAGAAATGGACAGAACTTTTATAATAGGAGGAGTTATCCTTACTGCCTGTGCTTTGATGAAGTTCGCAGCTTAGTCTGTCGAGCATGGCTGGTCTGCACTACAGTGTACGGAATTTCCTTCAGTTGTTCCTCGGTCATCCCAGTAGTATCGACTAACGAGAACTCTAGATGCTGTTTTAATTCACTCGGTAGCCATTTCTTATCGTTGGGCGAACCGGACCGGGATCTACAGGTAAATTAATATTTCTTTTTAGTTTTATATATAGGTTTACTTATATTATACAAGAATCCGCAATGGAAGGAATTTAATGTAATACCGATGTTTTTTGTGCCTTCGGTGCCTGTGAGATGATCGATGCGTTCCGATCTCGGGTTCCATTTGTGAACGGCGAACGTTTGCTACCTACAAATTAGGTTTTATGTTATTTAGATAAATGTCTTATCACATTGCTTCATAAAATTTCTAACACTTACTTGAACCCCGCTGCCAACAGTGGTTTGTCTTAATACTTCTTTCCATTGTGATTCAGAGTCAACAAGTTCATATTCTCTGTAAATTAAAATGCTACGGTAATGTTTTACTTAAATGAATAAATGATGTACAAACTCAATACAACTTCCAATTCCAAGGATTTATATTGCCTTGTGCATCATTTATTGGATGGTCTAAGTAAAAACCGGAAAGTGTGTCCTTTACAGTGAATAATGAAGTACTGACTTGGTATCCGGTTGCGAGTCGTCCCGCTCCGACCCGGACTCGTGCTTGTGCCGGGACCGGTGACGCCGGTGCCGTCTTCCCGACCGTCCTGAACCCCGCGACAGTTCACTCTCTGCGTCCGATTGCTGTCTTCGCGATCGATGCTTGTGCCTAAATCGTATTTTTATTTTTTATTTTGGCGTTCTTGTCTTCACTTCAGCTGTTAAAGTTTTCTTAACGCAAATGTATGTAGTAAGCGTTTTTTTGCGTTAAGAAATAGTAATGGGTAATACATTTTTTTACAAAGAGACATCATGTCTTACGAACGCCTAAACTCTCATTCTCAGGAAGCAAGGACACGGTAGGTAATGAACTGAATCAAGAAAATGTACCAAAAAACTTTAAACGAGACTGATATAAAAAATTGGCTCTGGCAAAAGTTATCACGTTAAAATAATGGTTTTTGAATTTTAGTTGGAAAGTTTAAGAGTTGCCACCATTATTCACCGCGCTGTAACTCTCACAGCGGAAGCAAAGTCATAAGGAGGCAACGACTTCTATGCGACGTGTTAGATGGACTTTCATCAGAAACTTTATTTATTTCTATGTAAACTGTGAAGTAAGTAGTAAGTAGAAAATGCGAACTAAGTAGTATAAAATCGTTTCTTCCATAAGCTGTGTGTAAGAGAATGAACTTTTTAATATCACATTGAGTTTTCAAAGAACAAAGAGCATTTTTCGGGGTCTTTAAAAAAGCGAAGATTGCCGAGTTCCCGAAGTCAAATTCGTATTGCAGATTATGAATATGCTGTAAGAACTTACTTGCGATTGGAACGCGAGTCGTTGGAGCTTTGAGAGTCAACGGATGCGGAGCGATGTCGAGGCGCCGGTGGAGGCCGGGTCGCTGTCGGCGAGGCCGAATACAGGCCACGCCGGGTCGGTGCTGACCTGGTAGACCGCGGTGACCCACCGACGGCGGGACCCTCGCCCCCACCCATCCCTTCACCACTGATTCTAAGCCTGTATTCAAGAAGATATAAGTTATTTTTTAAACCTGCTCATCCAAGAAGAGATAAGAAGGACCTCTTGGTCACTGGTTGGTTACACTCACCATCAACGTAAAAACATGACAACTAAACACGGTTATTGAAGGATTGTTGAGAGCACTATAGCTTTTACTTTAACTTGCTTAATAAACTTACGAATTTGGTCGATGTACTGAGGTAGGTTGTTTCATTTCCGGAGGGCAGTCTTTTATTCTCAAGTCTTCTAGTTTTGGCACTGAAACAAGATCCACGTGGCATCATCAAGTAGATGAGTAGCAACAAGAAAGTAAAGCCATAAATTGTATTTTAGGATAAGAAGGTCCTACTATGTAGTATTATTTATGAGTGTGAGATAAATTAACGTAAACTTGATACCATCATTAAGAGATGCGTGTGAAGCGTGTGGCGGGCGGGCGATGCGTCGGGACGGAGTCCGAGTGAACGCGGGCGGCGGACGAGGTCGTGATCCCCTACCACTGTGAAACAAATGTTATGAAGTAAGGGATTAATTTGCGGAGTCGACTTATGAGATACACAACCAAGTCTTCTAGAAAGTAGATAGCCTAGACTTGAGTATACTGGACAATTAGGTATAGGTATATCGTCACTCATACGCGGCATCTTCGGCAAGATCTTTTATTTTTCATGGAAAGATGATTTAAATGTTAAAAGAGGGTACTTGACAATTTTATACGTATATCGTCACTCATAGCGACATCTTCGGCAATATCTTTTAGTTGAAGAAGTAGAACAATTCATGTTGTTTATTATCTTGGATAAAATTATCAAATAATACTTTTTTATTTGAAAATATAAACGTTGCCTCACACATCATTATCATATCATTTTGCGTTTTACAAACATATTTACTTCGGGAGTCGCGATCTAACCCAAAAACTGTGGCGAAGAAGCTGATCACTCATCCACTACGCCAAACGTGCAATCGTTTTATGTTAGGTAGGTATTGTGTTTATGATGTACCCTGCACCAATAGCCTAGTTACCTATTTCTCAACCTGGTTCCCAATGCGAAGATATCAGCGGAAGCTGGTGACGTCTGCTGCATTCGGAAGAAGGTGTGATGGTCGGAGCAGCAGCGCCACAAGTGACGGCAGGCCGACCTCGTGGGTGACTCGAAGCCGTATGTTGATGTATCATTCTACACAAGATATTGTTATGAAAACATAATATACCATCACGCCTGTAATCTCCGAAGGGTTTGGCAAAGGTGTACTTAATGTACACCCACAGTTCGCCGGCATGTTTAAAGAGCAAGTCCACAGTCATTCACCGGGAACATATCCAAACTCCGAGTCGCTGTTGAGAAGTTCATAGAAAAACTCAATAACACTTTGCTCGACCTGGGAATCAAACCCAAGACCTCTTGCATACCTAGCAGTCCTGAATGAGTTGAATTAAGAAATATGTAATTATTTTGATATTTGCCGTACTTTCCTTCCTCCTATAGGTAGTCTGTTTTATTTCAGCGTATTTTTTTATCTTTGTCATAAATTATAACTAACTTATTAGTGATTACCTACTAAGCATTAAGTAACACTTAACCAATTTCATAAAAGTAGGCTGATTGTTGATGTTTTGTCAAACAATGTGTACAATGTTTTGCTTTTTACGTAAGTACAAAGGTTTAAGATAAGCCAGATTTTATCTAGATATTGCGTAACAATTTGCAACAAACTTATATTTTTTGTACTTTCGTTAATGTAGGTAATGGCAATAGGCTCGCCCCCTATTACATGGGACCCAAACATACCGGCGAAATGTGGGTGTACATTTAGTGCACCTCTGCCTAACCCTTCGGGGAATACAGGTGTGATGGTATGTTAATGTACATGTGCAGAATAAGTTTTCTCATAATTATACGAAGTGCTTTATCAAACGTCAACTTAAATTTACGTCTTAATCAGTAAAATCGAGCCAGTTATAAGCTGTTCAAGCGTGGGTAAAACAAACATCTGAAGTATTTTACACAACGCGTATATATTAAGAATTCTTCTTATGTTTGCTACTGGAAATTATCGTTAAGAACAAAATGTTCTTCGTCGTAGGAATCAAAACAGATAATTAAAGAGTTCCCAAGTCATTTGGGACGTGCTTAAAATCTTGGGTTATTATCTAACTAGGTTATTGTAGGACTATATCAAGTTGCAGAGCTATAAAATTACCATTTTGTTTTAGTAAAATTGATAACATCAGAAGCCGTATCTACCAAGTGTTAACGCGATCATTTTAATGTAGTTAGACAGGGATGTCGCTTTACACGTGTAATACACCATCCTTCCCTCTCAACCTAAAGATGATCGCAATAATATGAAGTGATACGGCTTTTAGTAGAAAAAATACTAAATATTAATTGACTCTAGAGGAATTGCTCATGGGTCATTTGAGCTCAATAATTTATAAAGTTTGATGTCAGGTGTAGTATTTTAGATGAACCGTACAGCGACCTGGATCTATGTATCGAGCTATCTATGGCCGCGTTAATACAATAGTCCGTAGACTATTGTCATCATTGCTTTATTTCACAGCTGCTATACTGGTACACACCATAATAAACACACCATAAAGTATTATTCGACAAACCACAACTGAATCTATCATAAAGTTTGCAGGCATCAAGTTGATGTCTTTTACAATAGGCATTATATTTTGAAAAAAAAAACAACTAAGCATAAACCGGTTGGATAAAGAAAAGTCGGGTACTGGTGTAGTTGTTTAGCGGCAGTAAATCAGGAGGCAGGCTCAACGCGAGCTCGGCAGCCGCGCCGCCGCCGCTCCGCGTTATCGCCGCGCCCACAGCGCTGTAAATACTGCGCTCAGTTCTACGCGACTTATCTGTAATTGCCTGCCTACGAATGTCTTTCAAGGAAGCAACTCAAGGTGGACTCTATCTTGCACCACTATTCAAAGTGCGCCCGCTATCAGTCTCTGCGATCCGAAACGAAAAATGGGTCAAGTGGAGCACCCGATTTTTCTTATTCGTCTAACTCACATTCTCTGTTATTTTTTGTAACAAGTGGTTCTTACATTTTTATCTGCTACACGAAGCATGAAGTAGCGTCCCTTGTAATAAAGTTTCGAGACGCGCGGCCAATAATAGTTCGCAACTGTGTGTTTTCCGCGTAACAGTAAAAGACCGCTTGGCGCCAGTCCGAGGAAATACTCGACGCTGTCTTCGCCCTGTCATACAAAGAGTAACATTGTATTAACTTTTTAATCAAAGGTTATATTGTTTTCGATCCTTATCCAAAGTAAATATTTACCAAAACTGGATGCAGATCTACACCATACATGTCGAGCCATTTCACTTTATCTAAGTAGCTCAACTCAGCTTGTGCCGGCGAAATTCCCCTGAAAAGAGCGTTCTTATTAATATTCCTTCAAAAGAATGGGAGTTAAAAGTCAATTAAACTGTTATCCTTAATTAATAGGAGGCATTAAGGACAAAAGGCCACAAAAGGCTAAGCAACAATGAATAATCCCGGAGGCGCGGGTGGCGTGTCGAGCCCGTGGTGTCGCCGGCCTAAGCCACGACTCACTTGGTGTTAAGTAGGTAGATACACATAATTTGCATGTAATTGCGGCTTTGTGACGCGCCTGCGGCCACAGACTGCATCTTTGCGCAGTTAAAAATTCATTCAATTAGGCGAGAAAGGCGACGGAGTTTAATTTCCGGGCGGGCGGCGCGGCGGCGGCGCTTTCGGCGTGAAACTGCGCCTCTGAAATCTTAATTTTTAGCAACTTGCCTTCTTCTTAGTTAATTAAGACAATAGGACGTATAACGGAAGGACTTCCTTGCGTCCGGCACATAAGTTCTTAATTAAAGTAGGTATTATTGTTCTCGGGTATGATGGAAATAACTCCACCCCATTATTATAAAAATAAGAATCTAAATACGACATAATCATAAATAGAATTTACATATTATGTTCTGATATTTTGATAGATTTACTAATTTAAATAAAATGCTTTTATATATATTAATGAATGTTTACTTACGTGAGTGTTCGGTGTATTTCAGCAGCTCGAGCCTCAAGCTCCGGAGTCTGATGCGCCAGTAACCGGAACTCAGACACATAGCCGAGCCCGTGTCGCCGCGGGTCATAGTCACCCAGCTCCGCTATATAAAACATACAAATAAACACTATACAAACAATGCACATCACTCAAATGACTTTATTATCCAACGGCACAAAGTAGACCCATAAAGTGTATTAAATAACAGATGACAAACGTTGTCATGATGAACTCATTGAGCGGCAGGATACTTCAAACATCAGGTGAAAATAACCGAGCGAGTGGCGCTATTCCATTTTTGGAACAAACAACTCGCTTAGGCGCGTGCAGTTGAACAAAAATATCTTAAGTAAAATCTTCGTGCGCTGTTGTATCGCTATTATGATAGCCTGCCGCTGTTTTACAATCGCAATTAACTCCGTTAAGGCAGGGGTTTGTGTCCTAACCAAATATACGAAGTAAGGTAAACACAATAAATGTATCTCTACGCGTTGATTACAAAATTGAGGTTACCCTTGTGGATAACGACACATTGGGGAGGAATCATACAAACAGGTTACATTTTGAGTGCCATATTAGATTATTTAGGCTTTTTATGGTACACGTCTTAAAAGTAGGGTATATTTACGCGATGCGTGTAAAAGAATATAATACCTAGCCCATTGCACGTAGTTTACTAGACTCGTTATATGGGGTAAGAAATAAATATCAACATAAAGAGCGTACACAGAAAAACTACGACTAGTGAACGAGGCTGACAGTCATTTCCCGTCGTATATCTTTTTTTTTCTACTCGGAAATCGCAACATCTGGTACGCTCGCGGGAGTAAATACATAGATGTTCGGACCTTTCATACATTACGTTCACGGTTGTCTGAAGAACAACGTTGTCATCGCTTATATCACACGCTTCTAATATTTTATGCACATGTGTTACACCGATGTACTTATAATTATGTTATAGTTAGGAATTTACTAATAACAATTAACCAAGCAACATACAGCAACCTCTTGCTCCGTGCCTGAAAAGATATACATATGGCTGATGCTGGGAGGAACGGATTTTTTTGTTAGCTTCGATTTACCTACTAATACATACTTTATGTATTGCCTAAGCATGGCTACTGTCTGATGGATCTTCTATGTAAATATATTTATTATTGTGTATTGGTTTGTTTGGATAGTTTGTATGGATCGTGTACGAAAAGTCGCAAATAAATAATATTTTTCTGACGTCCTGCTTGCTAAGAAGAAGATAAATTTGGCAATTTCGGGGAACGCCGACATCTTCTCGTCAAAGTAGTGCTTGGAATATAATGTTTGTTATACATAATATTAAACGTTTTCAAAGTATGACCTAGAGAAATATCAAATGGTTATCTACTACACTGAACTTTGGTCATTATGTAGGAAATTCCATCTGTTAAAAGAAGAGCTCATTTAAGTACATATTTATGCTTGTCGTTTAATTTCCGAGCAAGTAGCTGGGGGCGGCCATAAATTTGATTATTTTTAAACTCACTCGCTTGAGTTTATTTTATGGATGCTTTGAAAAGTCATGAGACAAAGAGAATTACATATATCTCTTCTAAAATAAGTTTTAGGGAGCAGTTTTTTTTGTGATCAATTATAGATATTAGTAGCACGTAGATTATAGTTATGTTTCCGTCTGGTGTTAATGATATTTTATGTATTAGTTACGAGCGTTTCTTATAACAACCAGGTCTGTTATTTGTATGAATGCTTTAGACCATAAGTGACTGACATATTACAATAAACATTCGCGGATCCACCACCTGTGCGTCATGTTGTGTTATTCCGACAACTTCAAAGAAATCCATTGGCTATGGTTTTCATCAGATATCCGATCGGCATAAGTCAGAGTCGGAATCTGTTTCACGTAAGTAACTGTGAGTGATGTGTGAAGAGATCATCTATCATTTGCCAAAGAGGCGAACCGCCTACACGTTGCGAACGATAAATGAATAGTACCTACTCACTATGGCCGCGTTTACACGACTAAACCAACTATTGTGTATAAGACAATTTTAATGGGCTTTTAAGTAGATATTACATTAACATTGTGGTTTTGATTATCTGGAAGTCCTTAAAAGATAACAGATGTTTCGCATTCTAAAAAATTTGGCTAGCAATCACTAATTATATATTTTTAACACAAATGAAACCATATGCTTTACTAATCAATTAGCCAAGAATTCAACGCCTGTAAAACATTGTGGTGGGAAAATTTTAAAATGAATATACACACGGGCTTTAACGCAATTATTTTGTAATTACGTACTTAATATTGTGAAGCTCTTTTTGCGATAAAACATTTTTTAAGTAGAGCGCCATTTGAACCTAGTAGTACCTACCTAGGTGGTACAAAATGATGCTCTGCTTACCTAAATTGAAATTAATCTACAGTCAGCGTAGAGCGTTAGTTTAGAAATGATAATTCAGCATTATACACCCGCAGTGTGGTTTGGTTACATCTCGATGGGCGCGGCGCAGGCGCCTGTACGATTGTCCATCTTGTTGATTAATGCGAGCGCGTTACATGAGTCCGTTAACTTGTTGCGAAGGACAGATTGTTTCGCTTCATTCGTCTCTCCTAAACCGAGACTACAGACTAGACAAAATAAAAATACAATGTTGCTTTGATTAATAGCGTTTCAGTCTTGTGCCTGGTCTAAATGTTACCAGATATCTACAATGTTTTTAAAAACATAATTGAGTTTTATTTTCCTCGCTCTTTGTATTTACATAACAGATTTTCTTAGTTTATATTTCTAAGAATAGGAAGGATGTTATAGGTTTAAGAAAAGTTTATAAACATCCTGGGTGGCACACCTAGTCACTAACTGGAAGTTATTATTTTGCGTATTACTTGCAGTTCTCGTCGTGCGAAATATTTTAATCATGTTTAGTGCTGTAAAAGACTTTCTGCGTTAACGTCTGAACAAATATGTGATTTGATAAAACGTACACCATTCTGTTTATAAAAAAAAACTGAATGTAGCTGGGATGACGTAGACTCTCATTTCATACAACAATATGAGTTTATCATAAAAACGCTTTGAAGGTAACAATACTTTATTCTCTCCTATGTATAAAAATCAAGCACATAATATAAAGGGATGATTTCGTGTGTGCCATGTATTACGAGGCATATAATAGGCATACCTTTAACATGACGACGGTAATGGGAGCGGATCATTTGGGTGTAAAAGGGCGGAAAAACGCAAATATTTTACGTTCTTGTTTTATAAATATACAAACGAGCGTTTAGAACGCTACATGTGTGAGGAATATTGTATAGATTACAACATGTGACTGGCTGAACTGTGAGCGAATATACTTTATATATTGTAGAGGCTTCACAAACAATATGTCAGAATCCACAGCTGAAGAGCAACTCCCTATCGGGTAATATTAAAGAATGTTCAATTATTTTTTGCAGCCTTCAGGGGCTATCGAAAATAATTACCAGAACAAAGTGACGCAACCGGTGATTACAAAGTTTTGAAACACGCAAAAATGTTGTTGGAAGAGTCGAGAACGGATATAACGCCGGTACCTATGTGTCCCCGGAGGTCGCGCACGAGGGTCGCTGATGCTGGCGAATTAGAAACAAACGATGCTACGTCGCTGATGGCTCATTTACCTCTTGAATAACGCATCGATATTAGTCCTTCGCTCCCCTACTTACTGCGCTAGATTGCCCCACCAACATAAATGGTTCTTTGATGGTTCTTTTTTGTTATGAGATTCATGAATATGAGCCCTCACGTATATTATTCTAAAAGCCTTTATAGGTCGCATAGAGCTTTTGACACAAATCTATAAGTATGTATGTTTAAAGGCAAAACATAGCTAATGTTTTAATAAAATTGTTATTCAAAAATAACGAGGTCACAAGAAAATAGCAATAAAATTAATTACGTTACAAAGTCAATTATAAATATTGAAGCGAATATCAAACTGGGAGAGTAATTAATTACGTGAATCTTCAAAGGTAAGGTCGAGACGGGATGTAATTATCTCCTAATGTTTATAAAAATGAATTTGATTGCTTAAATTAGGACGTAATAAAGACTGTCTGCACCTGCTGTTTTTTTATGAATTATACCTATTCCATATTATGCAGAGCAGTAATAATTTGTTATTACAATCATATGTTTAGCACTTAGCCCCGGCTCATCACATTTTAAAGTCATAATACAAAAAACACCTAGGTACTTAGACCGTCTATTGTACTAGCAGGTTGGTGTTTACATTTCGTTTCAAGTATTTCTATTATCCCAGCATAGCTATCAGGAGGGTGCAGTCTATTAGTCTGAGCTTGAAGCAGCGAAACGGAATGCCCGATAAATTTTACTGCGGTTGCGGTAAGATAGCTACTCGTCGCCGCTGCAGAATCTCAGAAGAATGGCACTAGCTATTACTAGCAGCGGGATTTGGTTCGACTGAATTATATTTTAAATGACGTAGCTACTGCAACTAAGTTCAATATGTATAGATTAAATAATTGCAATGTTTTGGGTTTTATCTAAGGAAGTCAAGCAAGTATCTGCGTCATTACTCTTCATTCCAAATTCAATTCAAATATAGTAAAGTCAACTTACAAAATTAGCACAAAAATGTATGTGACGCAGGTAACTAGATACCTACCATCATAAAGGATGCCGACATGTTTTGTTTCTCATTTTCAATGTTTTATTCGTATTGATTTTAGCTTTACCCGGCGACTACTTCTGAAGATGGCAAGATTTACTTTATGGGCGTTTTCATGACATTTTTTACAGGCCCAGCTTTTTTATCCTAAATTACCGTACCTTTTTTTAATAGTAGCGGTTAAAAATAATCTTGGTCTTTTCTTTGGTACTTTGTCAGTATACTTCAAGGATTTTTTGTTATTGTGACATACATTTTGATTTATTCGCGGCCGTTTATATGTAAGTGTTTATGTGTACAGCTTTGTCGGCTATCATTCCCTCTAGCGATGAGTCAACGTCCTCACATGATCGCACACGTTATTATTCCTTTGCGTGTACAGAACAATTTTATAACATAAAGAACATAGCTGTTACTGCTCACAATAAATGTGTACTTATTCATATTTTCGGGATATTTTATGTGACTTGTGCTGCGTCATAAATCTCTTTACCAGCTCTATCTATTTGAACTTTTAAGCTGCACATAATTATGAAGTATTATGAGTAGGTGAAACATATAAAAATTAAGTACGTTTCGGTCTCTTTAGTAACGATTTACGAAGATCGTCAGTAATAAAGATATGTAGACAGTATATTCACTTATAAGGTGATGTCTTCTTAAAGGTCAGTGAAAGACACAAAGGCAATGACAATACTTAGGTACTTAATTATCTGGTAGGTACAACTTCGCAGGATTATATTTCCGAAAGTCGACCGTAAAAGAGTGATTTTCCTAGAATCTCGCCGAGTGTTCACGATCACGTTAATAAAATAGGTTTGTTATTGCATGAAATAGTAAACCTGTGTGACGTAGGTAAGCATAGCGAAGCGATTACCATTAAGAGGTCGATGTTGGTATACTTTATGGTTATAACAAGTCATAAACGTCCTTACCGGAATATGGTCCTCCTAATAAACTTCTTGGATAATAATTTCTATAATCATATCGATGGTCAAAGGTTGACAACATGTAACTGCAAATTGACAAATTTTACAAGAGAGAGAAAAAACTGTATAATTTTGAAAATAAATAAATAAAATAAAAAATAAAAAAGTAGTTGGTAGATAATCGAATTATTTATCAATATAATTTAAAAAAATTACCTGCCCACATAGATAATTCAATAAATAATTAATAAACAAATAGTTACGAGTAAACAATTTTCAAAAATCCACACTACTTACGTGTTACGAGAAGTCAACAGTGACTTAAGAGTTGTCATTTAAAAATAACACTGTTTTATTAGATTAAACCAAGTACATGTGCGGCAAATTAACATAAAAAGTGTTATAATCTGAAGGTATTACAGTTTTAAGATCTTGCAAGTAATTTAATTTGAATGAAATAAGTTTAGGCGACCAGGTTTTACCATAGATGATGTATGGCACAGAGACGTGGTCGCTCACTATGGGTCTTAAGTATAAGAAAGCTCTAGGACCTAGAGCTTTCTTGTAAGACCCATAGTGAGCGTAATGACCTAGAGTCTAGGTCATTCAGCGAGCTATGGAGAGAGCTATGCCTGGCACTCCTCTACGCGACCAAATCAGAAATCAGGAGATCCGTAGAAGAAACTAAATTGTCGACATAGCTCAAAGGATAAGCAAGTTTAAGTGGCAGTGGGCGGGGCACATAGCTCGTAGAACTGATGACCACTAGAGCAAAAAGGTTCTGGAGTGGAGATCACCCCCCGAAAAACGCAGTGTGGGACGACCTCCAAACGAAATGGACAGACGACCTGGTAAAGGTCGCAGGGAGTCATTGGATGCAGGCGGTATAGAACCGGTATCGTTGTGGAAGTCTAGGGAGAGACCTTCGTTCAGCAGTGGACCTCATTTGGAAGATATGTTCATGATGAAGTTTAGGCAACTCCTTAAAAAGATGCTCGTAGGTTGTTACGGGAAATTTAATACTTCTTAGCCTACTCGGCAACAAAGAATAGTTTTCGTTGCGAATGTACCATGTTTTTCTTTCCAGGCCTGATACTTTCATGAAGCATGACTTGAATCATCAAACTTTTTCGAAAAAGTCAAATTTGATCCTTTTGACGTCGTCTGGATCTTTGCGTGATAACAAAAGCTGATGCTTGATTATCAGAGTTGGCCTCTGAAAGCCAATAACACCTTACTTTCTTGGATGGACATCGATCACAGCCTAAACGTCCTGTTTTGAGACAATACATTTTCCTTCACCTGCCTCCTTTTCTCTTTCTTCTCTTGCATTTCGTTTCCACAATTGACGATCTTTATATTGTTGTTCCAATATTTGTTTAGCGTAAAGTGGATTTGTATAGCTCGACATGTAGCCGTATGAAGCGTGTACAGTGGGTTATAGCTGTTACCTGACCCACCCTAGGTGACACGGCGGGGTCTCGGTGGGTCAGGTAACAGCTATAACAGTTAATAGCTATTTTATTATGATTATTACCAAAACATTATTGAATAACTCAATATTTCTCATTAATTTGTATTACATTAAAGGTATTGATGATAATATAATAATAGGATGGCTTAAAATTTAAATAGTGAGATTTTATTGAGCGTTTTACGTAAAATAAAAAAATAAACTTATCAATATACCTTCAATACGTCTATTTATTAACGAAATAAGGCCCTATTTCGTTAATAAATAGACGTATTTAAAGTTGGAAAAAGCGCCGTAATCTTACTCTGTCAGTGAATATTGCGAACTACATTTGCGTTGATACCTCGTAACTCGCTCACTAGTGAGTTCAAGTTGATACCTGTTAATTGTGAGTTGTCAGCTGTGGCACAAATTGTTTGAATGACATATTTTGTAATGGCGCTTAATTTCAAATTTTTTGATGTGCATAACTCATTTTGCGAAAAAATGTGGGTTACGAGTTGTCAACGTATGACCATCGATATGCTTTCTATAAGAAACATTTTGAAAAGTTGGCATTCTGAACACAACTTCCATAATTCACACAGCCGATGAAAACGAACCAATATTAATTAAAATAAACGAATTAAACAAATATCAAATTTAATAGTTACGTTAATTGTATGTGCATGCATATCAAAATAGTTGCAAAGTAAAAGAATATTATATTACAATGCAATCACTGAAAGGTTCAACATGATAATTATGAGTGTTTCATAAAATTGTCATTTAAACTGAAATTGAGCCGAGTTTCGCAAATGGTTTCATCTGTAGTCACTAATAATATGACTGGGGACACAGAACAGATACAATCTGATTTCGGTCACAATGGATATTGTGATTTCATATAGCCTTTGGTGTCTACTTAATTTCTAACTTATAATGATAATTTTGCAAAGGATCAGGGAATATAAGCAAAATTGTTAATGAGTTTATTTTTAGTGGAATTGATATGTATTTTTTAGTTTTTCGGTGTTTATTGCAGCAGGCCCATTTGAAGTAGCGATAAAGATGAACAATTGCCTCATTAGTCTAGTGGTCCTAAGCGCGACCGCGACGTTAGAGGTCCTATGTTAGATTCCCAGGTTGAGCAAAGATTTATTTGGTGTTTCTACTAATTTCTCAGCACCAGTTCAGAGTCTGGATTTGTCCTCAATTAATGGCAATAGGCTCGCCCTTACATGGGACTTTAACATACCGGCGAATTTTATATGTACACATCTGTCATACCCTTCGAGTAATACAGCCGTGATGCTTTGTTATTTTATTCTAATAATAATTATGATCAAATTAATACCAAACTACAGGGGCAGTGTTTATACTCGTACGAACCGAACTTTGCGGTATGTAAGATGAACAATTTAAATAAGTTGCGTATAAAAAAATACTAGGGTAGGACTAGGTATAATGTGACGTCAGCAATATATCAGTTTTGCACGAGCTAGCTTAATCCTAGGCTAGTTACACAATGAGTGTGGCGGGTGAGTGGCCTCGCCGCCACTTTGTAAACGAAGCACGGGTCTCACTTGCGGATTTTACCGCCACTATTGCCGCACACCGACAAACTCTAATTTGTCGCCGATGTTTACAACAAATATACTCCCAAAGTACCATCGGATTAAGTCCATGCCGCGTTCCGTTATTGGTCCCAACAAAGAGTTTGAGCTCGTTTTCTTTAATGTTAAGACTTGTTTATTTGGTTCCACAGCCGCAAAGTTTTAAGTAAAATTGGTTGGTATAAATTTAAGAACCAAGCATTTATGATCAAATTGATCATAATCATTCACTATTATTAAATAAAAATAACACACCATCACGCCTGTATTCCCTGAAGGGTAGGGTTACGCTAGGGATCACTAGACTAATTCGACAATCAAAATACGGAAACAATTTAATACTTAAACAATCAAATAGCGCAATCCAATTCTGATCGATAGTGAAATAATTACTACTGTTTAGTTAACTTACGTTTCTTATTACGTGCTTACCCGTACCAGTTGACCTCTAAAGAAATCCTAACTTGTATCTTTCAAGGGAAACGATTACGAAAACTAGCGCACCATTTATAGACTGGATAAGTACGCATTTTAATTTATGTTATTGACACAAAGCTGTTAGTGCCTACCGCTAGATATAGAGCTGTGATTTCTTTAAGCTTTAAATAATGCGGGGTACACAACATACCATTATGTCAACACAACAAATTACAATTAAAGTCATGTGTAACAAGTGTCACTCACATTGTAGGACATAGGCGGCGAGTTCTGCGGCGAGGTCGAAGTTGACTGGCAAGCGCCCGCGCAGCACGTCTTGCTTCAGTTGCAAGAACAACTGGTACCTGATACAACCAAACACATATTAATTTACACATCCATTCATGCACCGTTAATAACTTAACTTAAAAATACAAGTAATATCCGCATTCTCTATTGAATAACATTTTCCTTAAACACAAAGAATTATTCACCCATTTCATTCTTGAACTCGTCAAACGCTTTGTAAAAAGATTGCCCTTAAAAGGAAATTAAATATTAAAAGACCATCAAGGCAAAGGTTTTCAAAGAATTTACGAGTATTAAACTGCGGCCCTTACCTAAGGAAGACGTTTTCCCTGTGTTGTACGTACTGATATAGAAGAGAGGCGAATCGCCCGCGCCGCGTGCCGCCGCCGGGGGTGCACCGTCAACACCGTAATAACGAAATTTTAATAAAACATCCCCGTACCCACCCAACATTCACGAATTAAATAAAGAATAAATGGAAACTCTTCGAAATTCCACTTAACTGACTTCAATTGTAGCCTTTGTTGTGAAGTTTAGAGGAAATACGAGTAGGCAAAAGTTTTACAGCGGTTTCAAAAGATATTTTAGGCTGAAGTTAAATTGTAGCCCTATAGAAAAATTAGCGAACTCTTGTTTCACTGAAAAACTGAGGGGCCTATTTTATAAAAGGTGTCCAATTAAAATTGTCCGCGGACTAAAATTACTATATGTATGTTTCACCATTGACAAACGAGCGCAGTACGCCACTGCACCGCCCGCCGCCTAGCTCCATTCATTTCATCGGCGCGACGTCAGTTTATGAGCTCATCGGGTTTATTGCGAGAGCACTACACCTTCTTTTCTGTCCTCACTAGAGACTTCACTCTATTTTATGATTATGAAATTTTAATAGTTGGAAGCAAAAAAAATAAAGCCCAATTCATTTCCTCTCGCGATAGTCAGATAAAACCACTCACAATAATGTACTTATAAAAATTACATAAGCGAGTCATGTTGTTATTATTGCGGTTAATGTCGTTATTTAGTTGTGTCCCGTACATAACATAATATACGTAAAAGTCTTACTACTGCTTACAACGTTACTCTAATTATGTCCCTCTATCTCGCAGCTTTATCTTGTTATGTGTGGGAATAATGGGCCACTCTCGTAACTGTCTCTGGATAATGGATAAAAGTTTTTCATGGGGTCATAGTTTACATAGTTTAATGCGAGACAAACACACTATAAAATTTAGTGAGTAAGTATTTGTGTAATCTATTCAAGTGTAAAGTAACAAGATAATGTATCTATGGTTATTTGTAAAGCTGTGTTAAGCATTTCTATCTATAAATAAAGTAGTGTCGTCATTTATGCGTTATTCTCCATTGAATTCTAAAAAGGGTATGTGTCATTTTGTAGCTTCAGTGCTTGTGACAGACAGCGTCGTTGCTCGACAGGAATGCGATGCTGCAGCTGTGTACCTAATAGCGCAAGTGGTACAATCACACAGCACATGTTAAGCGCACAGACGTCATTGTGTTTTATTATCACTTCCTATTTCATCCCTCGCGACCCCATATTTATTTATACTATAATAAAATATTATAAAGAGGTAAAGTTTGTGAGGATATAGGGGGTAATCTCTGGATTTACTGAACCGATTTTGAAAATTCTTTCATCAATAGAAAGCTACATTATTCCTGAGTGGCATAGGATATATTATTATCCACGCGGACGAAGCCGCGAGTGAAAAGCTAGTATGCTATAATATGAATGATGTTGTGAAAGCATTACTTACATAGATACATTAGTGACTGCGCGTCGGGACATGCGCTATTTATACACATACACCGCACTCAACGCTTTGATGGAAAACCACATTAATAAATATCGTTCTGTATAATTTGTTAATGTTCAACCATTAATTTGATTTTCACATGCAGTTAGCGGTTTACTGGAACTCATTATAATAACAAATTTTGTAATACAAACATTTTCAAAGAGGTAGGTACATTTATGTACGTGTAGTGTATAACCGTTCGTTCGATTTGGATGCAGGTCAACGGTATAAATGTTCTTATTAAAACTTGAATATGTGCGTTTCATAAACAGCGGATGGTTGAAAATTCAATTCACACGTATTAACAAGCTTTATAAACTTTTAAATGAGATAATATTTGACTTATACAGATGTATTCTTAAGTTTTATAATTATGTTGTCAATATAAAAAAAACATGCTCCATCCAGATACCGCCAGTAGATATTAAAGAATAGATCATTTATGAATCACCGAGCAGATACTAAAGACTTACTATATTATTTTATAACATTATCCTATCTGATTATAAACTTGATCACATAGATTTTTCTTTTAAGAATAACATACTTTTACTGATGTTTTAATATAACTTACATTATTTCCGAATCGATGTTTTATATCACAAAAATAATTTTGCCGATATGGATATAATGGGTGCTGTCCTAATGAAGCATTTCTTAATGTAGTCTCTTTTGTGTCCCACTGCTGGACACAGGCCTCCCCTTACTTCGTCCAGGATTGTCTATCCTGGGCTTCTTTATACCACGTTGGCAGAAACCGATCGAGATCATCCTTCCATCGTTTCCTCGGCCGACCTGGTCTACAAGTGTTATCACGAGGTTTCCACTCGATAGCTAGCTGCGCCCACCTGTCCAGTTGCATGCGGCTGACGTGGCCAGCCCATCGCTGGGCACTTCTAGCTCGCAATTTGGGATCTCCAGTGGCGATCCCATAATTATTTACATTTATAAAAATGTAAGGTTTCCCTGTCAGCCCATTTTTGACAGCCCATGACAGCCCATGACAGCTTAGTGCAGGTCGGCAGACATCGAGAGTCTCGCAGCAATTCAGGTTTTATCACAATGGTTTTGACCGTTACGAGAGTCATAATTTACTTATTAATGCGGATATGATTTTAAGTAGCAAAAGATTCGTGTCTTGGTCTTTGAACTCAAGATGACTTGGTAGTCCATAAACCATATCACTACTCTGGTACAAGTGTAACAAATATAGTTTATCTTACCAATGTTTTACGTTCATCGGCTTCAATAGATTTAGCCTTCATTTTTACATATCATTTCTTACTTCGTTAACTTACCGGGTAATCTCTTCTAGGAGCTTGCAAGGGTCTGCCGCGTAGAACTTGACTCCGAAGTAGAACGTGTGAGGATCGGAGCCACGTAGCTGCCGACGCAAACGCTTTCCCGCGTCCAACCAGTGCTGCAATATGGATCATAAATGAGAACGAGACATTCATGTAATGAATTTCCTCAATGTCTTGTTATTGTAAATTATATACGTACATAAAAGGTTTAACTTTACATCTTCCGCTGTGAATTGGTTGATTAAAGTGCTTTTTTAGTAACTGTTATTTTTGCTCAACTAATGAATAATAAATCTTGCAGCTAAAATGTTTGCCATTGATTAAACAATATTGAAATGTATGAATAATATATATTACAGTAAGATTTAAAATTTATCACTGTAAATGCAATCCACAAATAAAGAGTGCACAACGACAATCACCAATTTGTAAATCGTATGACTTCACGAACATCAAAACCGAAATGATAAAATTGTATTCTTGGTACTTTTAGTACGTTAAATGGTACCTACGTTTAAATTAAAAAATATTAATTTAAATTTACATTTGGAACATGCTAATATTAATATGAATTAATCAACGGTGTACCTACTGATAAAATTGGCGTACTATTTGCACAGTCCCAATTTCCATTTATGACAGCCTATTAAGCTCAGTTGTTTATGGAATATTTCGTCCATTTTAGTATGTATTAGATTATTATATTACATAAAGGATTTATTTAAATAAACAGTTCGTTTTATAACTTTGCATTTTGTTATTTTTACTACTTTAAATTTATTTTTCATATTGCAAATCCTGACGCAGACGCAAGTGAAAAGATCCCGCAGATGGGATATAATCTCCTAATCCAATTCCGCTACGTCATCTTTTCAAAATGGCTATTCTAAAGAAGCAAAAGTTTCTTTAAGGACCTGTGTTTGTTTGTTGTTGTTTACTCTCTGTAATTCCTTTTAAGGTTTTAGGAACTTTGAACAATCATAAGATACATTTTCTTCCTTCAAAAAACTTACTAAAGCTCATTTTTCTCTTTACGGCATACAAACTACAGTTATCACAAAGTTTCTAGGAAAGTTAACTATTATTTCATTGATGTATAAACAAGACAAACTTACGGTTTGGTTATCTTGGTCTATATAGCGGAGTCCAAAATATGCTGTTTCAAGTAGGTCTAAATGTCGAAACACCACATCCAGCAACGCTTGACCGGTATTGTTATCCTGAAAGAAAGGTATTTTGTCACTATTTTCATAATCGAAATCGATATATTTTATGAATATTATATGTAGATTTCGATTTTGTTATCAACTATTGTATAAAGGGCATCACCGGTATTATCGTTATCGTTACCCTCTTTTGTGTAGTTTTATAAAGTTAAGAATATTGTGATAAACTAAAACAAATAGTTTACGGTCTTAATATAAACTTACACAAAAACGTTTAAGCCCCATTAATTTTAACCACAAATCGTAGAGTCTCCTAACCACAACACTATCTCCCCTGCTTATAAACTGTGTACGAAGGTACTCATGGACATTTCTGTAAAGTTTGTTTGCATGAGAATATAAGGTATCCACGCACAAATCATAGTAAATGTTTATGATTATGACTAGTTATAAGTTATAACTATGAGTTATAAATTCACCAATATAGAAAATAAATAACTACGTTGGATACGTATTGAGAAAATATTGTGGTCTTGTTTTAATAAAAAACTTATTTTAATTTCTTTAAAATAAATCACCGATTGCTATACATAAAACAATATTTCGTAAATATAAAAACATGATAATCATTAGCATACTTACCTGGGCTCCTAAACAACTGTAGCCTAAGATACTTTTATGTTTTCATATAGCAAGCTCATTTGAATTTGGCATAATGGCTTGGTACTTTACCTGAATTTATCGTCCGCCCCAATTTCATTTAGCCAAAATAAGCTCTCATTATTCGGCTATCGACTGAGGAATGCCTGTCTAGAAATTCTTGTCTTCTTGCAATTTAATTATGCTTAGCTACGCTTAAATCTTATGGGCTGTAGGTACTTTGTTTTTATGTGGAACTTAGATCAAATTTGAAATACTTTCCTTAATTGAGAATTATTTGCGAAAACAAGTCGATCGCAATAATTGTTCTACAAATAAAAGATTTGCAATTTAAATGAACCAGTCGATACTGCGGAAATGCATGACTTCTACGAAGAAACAAGAAACGGATCGAGACCGGTAATTTAAAACAGTACTGTTAGAAATCAAATGCTATCACTAGCAATAATGCTGTCCGGCTATCTCCGATTAGCATTTCTCGATGCTCAGGTTTCCACAATTAGGCTAATGCGCACGCGATGGGCCCAGGACCAGTAACACCAGTAGTCGCTGCGGTGCGTATCGCGAACATAATGAGCGGGTTGGTGTGGAATAAGAGCAGCTCTCACGCGCACGGAATCTTGATGGTTTGCGTGTGCGCTTCGTGTGACGCGATAACTACACCCCGAGGTGCTGGTTACATTTTTCTCAAACAACTTGAATTGTTACTGTGGTCCTATTTTCTGTTTTATATTTGTGGTATAATTTGATTGTCTCTAAACATTTTAAAGTATTTCGGGTATAATTATAGTCTTCATTTGTCAATTAGGATTATTCTAGTTATGGATTATATTCATAAACATTTATAGTACATAATTATATTTTAATGTTTCATTTGTTGTATAGATGACAAAGCTGCTAGATTTAGGCCTCTTTAAGTTAACACCACAGAGCACGATCTTCAGCTCTTTTAATCTACTTGCTGCCAGCCGCCTTCCTCAGATCGTGACATCGTATAGTTGACATACAAGGAATTATTGTATTAAACGGCCGCATTATTAGTAAACAATTAAATAAACAAACAACCTGTTGGTTTACGTTTACGTTAGACGTAATTAAAACATTAAATAATGTTACATTGTTAAATTGTGATTGTTCAGATGTGCACTTTTATAGTTCATAGGTTAATTTTATTAATAGTAAGGGAAACGTTTATTCATATTTTTTTTAGCAGTAGGTATGTGTAGTGTATTTTGGTAGCCATATTTATAATTATTCAATAATCAACTTGAACTTTTAAGGTCTAAGACGATTTAAGACCAGCAACCTTAGAGCACACAAGACGGTAGTTTATTTTACCGCACACGAAGCTCAGAAAACCAAATTCTCAAAAAATTATCGACCTCCCATCAATGATGAGTTCAAAACTCAACTGGCAAAATAAGTCGCAATTAAGAGAGTAACGTGCGTTTCAAAACTGTATCACTATAAGTGTACATTTGGCTATAGGAACCTCTGCCGGCTTGTGGGAAAATTGCGAAACAGTTCGTTGGGCTGAATAATAAATGATTTAATAACAGAGCGCGTTTGCTCCCAGCGTACGTGAAGCTCAAAAAATAACAAACGATTTGAAAATCTGGCAGCACAGTGTGGATGTAGCGAGCGACGTGCACGCGATGCCGCCGCGGGCGACGAGCCCTGGTCGCGCCTCACCGCCCGCCGTTGTGTAGCGGTCGCCTGGACCACAGTCGCGCATGATATAGG
This sequence comes from Subacronicta megacephala, assembly GCA_958496365.1. Taxonomy (NCBI): domain Eukaryota; kingdom Metazoa; phylum Arthropoda; class Insecta; order Lepidoptera; family Noctuidae; genus Subacronicta; species Subacronicta megacephala. Next base: position 8,032,579 of record OY292514.1, read on the forward strand.
AGAGGTAGTATAATTTACTTTTTTTCTATCGATACTGCCACTACTCTGTGTTTCTTTCAACAGACTCGGTACTTGAAGGTGGAAGCAAATCTGCATTGTTATTGTTTGCTAAATTTGTATAATTCCATTGCATATTGTATTCAGCAATTTGTCATCAATACACGATTAGTAGATACGAAAAGAAAGTGGTTTTAAATAATCGCTTTTTATAAAATATTTTCATATTGATTTAGTCTATGTGCTAGATTTTAATAATATGGTGATTTATTTATGCAAATGGAATTACTTTCTATTTCGCTACACTCGAGAACTTATCTTCCTAGATTTTATTCCATGGCACGGCACGGTCTCGATCTCTTAAGAATGGTCACCCATCCACAAACTGGCCGTTGTGTAGTAATTACTGAGCCACGATCTCTTTCAATATTCAATAGATACCCCCTTGAGATACCCATGCTATGCTAAATTATTCCTTAACAAATATAAAGGCCAGATAATGCGTTAATCAACACGAAAGCCTCGAATGGACAGGTAATTGCTCGCTCCATTGTGCCGGTTGATTGTCAAGGGGCAGGCAATAAAGACGTCATCAATAAAGCAGAACTAGGAACGAGGTGCATCAACGCAGTAGACCGTGAAATGCCGTCGAGTCAATTTGCCGGCGCGACAATACACGTCGAAGCCCGCACCACTTGCCGTCGACACTAGGCCCGCTTCATAAATTGCTGTGCAATTCCTTGTCTTCCCCTTTACTATCTGAGCCAAATAAAACGCCGCCCTCGCATCGCTCGACACTCAATTGTCGTGACAAAAAAGCTGGTTGCTTTTAAAAATTCAACACTCAATATTCTTCTTTTTTTTTGTAATAAAATAAGTGTTCTGCATTATTATCGAATGAGAATCTTGATCATCACATCAGGAATGATACTTATTTTAGTATAACTTACGGAAAATTTAAATTTTTCCATATTGCAGTAGATTCTATTTGAGGTTTTTAACATAGCCTCGCTATGTAATCATTCGATCTACGCGTCTGCCTGTAATTTTCTATAATAAACTTAAGTATACCCAACCAATTACGAACATGGGATCAGCATTTCATAATTTCTTACACTTTAAAGGATTAGTCTGTGTAGACTTGGTCGGTTCTGTAAATTAGTACTTAACTACGCTCAATAAAAATTCAATCCACTATATTCTTGTGTTAAATCTTTTTGGTGACTGAAATCCAATTCTCTGACAGTACGGCGATAAATCTGAGTATTATTTTCATCTCTGGCGAGAAAAAGTCCTTGCTAGATTCGTTGAAGACAAATGTTCTTTTATAGATAGGGAAAACTTACGAAAGGACGGTGATTTATCTAAAATATCCATACAATTTAGAGAGAAATGTCGAAATCTTGTCGGTTCCACTTTACCCAAATTGGATGATTTTAGCCCGATGTATCTTGAGAATTTGTTTGACGAACAAGATGTGGATCTTCATACAGACCGAACAAAAGCATTTCTGGCTGAAATTCCTCGGTTGTTTACGGTTACGATGCAGACTTATGCGAGTATTATCTCACAATGAGAGGGTTTAGTGACATCCAAGTCTTATGTGCTCGAGTTTCAGAATGTGTTTTTGAGTTTGTTATTTAGGTATTAGGTACGTAATGACTAAACGGTACTTAATGATTTCCATTAAGTACCGTTTAATCATTGTACATTAGTTTCAAACTGTGATTTGGACGATAGTAGTGTAGTATAGGTAAACATTAGGGACATGAGGATAGGGCTGAAGACGGGCGCGGTCCACTCGTCGCTTGCGAGCCACTCTCACATTCACCACGCGGCGACAATGCGAGTCAAATAGAATTTAATATTCATAGAGCCGACGTACGATTCAGTGAATTCATCGCCCGCACCTTGGACCCGAGCGCCGCATATAAAAGACCTTCCTGGAGCCCCTAGGTGTACTTCAAATAATTCGTCTCGAAATAGCTGCATTTCACGAGTTCAGAAATAAAGAAAAATACACGCGTTGTTTCATGTAAAAGTGGAATATTGAAAATATATCGACACCCGTGTCGATTCAAGAGCATCCGTTGCAGTTATCGAAGGATTCATAAACTCCCTCGTCGATATCCGCTATAAGAACTGCATTAAGTATCACTGTCCGAAATAAAAAATGTGTGGCTTACCACAATGCTGATGGAGCAAACACAAAAAACGAGCTCTTTTTCGTTACAGTAATATCAATATAATTTGATGTCTACGGATACGAAAACTCTTAGCAGTAAATGATGTGGTGTGTAAGTACTTGTATTTCGTGCAGTAGTTCCCGCTCGTCGAGCAGCACCACGCGGCAGGCCAGCGTGCGCGGCGCGGGGCACAGGCAGTCCATCATCCTGCCACCGCAGCCGCCCGCTGCCCAGCCGCTACACGACTTCTGCAACAAATGACGTCACTTAAGAAACATATACGGAACACTTGATTTCACAATGTAGGCATTTAGCATAAATAAGAAAAACAATATAGATAACTTAAGTAGGTTACCTATATTGTTAGTTTGAGTATGTAACAACTCAAAATAAAAACACTCTAAATTCTTACGCTTAACACTAAAGTAAAACTTTTTAACATTTTAAACCAGCACAGTCGATACTCTGATGTCTGTCGCCACGATTAATTTTTTAAATTGCCTGTCTATCTTAATATTGCCTAAAGATTTCAGCCGCTCTTATCGAACCGCCACTGTACTTTTAATTTACAGATTTTACTGTAAGACTGTTAAGTTTATATACCTGCTTATGTTGTATAACCCACTTACTTTTATAGTCAATTCTATTGCAGGAAACTCTTATGATAATCTTGTGATTGATATTTACTAACACATCAACAAAAGAAATTAAAGACCTTTAAAAGCAGTTTAATATACGTAACTCTTAACTGTCCATTCCCAATGTACACATATTACATAACCTTAGTAGCTACCTATCAAGTTACGGTCTTTTACTCAAGTCAGGTAGGCCGTAAATTTTGATACTTACAGGAGATATGTATACATAGGTACCTTGGCATTCTATCCACAGAGCCAGAAGTTGTTTGAAGTCAATTAAGGAGTTATTTGCAGTCAGACTCAATAGTAAAATCACCAAAGGGTTGGTCGAAACCAAATATATCCTCGTTAAAAGTTAGTCTGGTGTGGGGAGAGAGCGCGCACCGGCTTCTGTGTTTTAACAATTTTATTTTAATTAGTACCAGCGCCCACCCTAATAGGCGGATTTGATTCGGCTGGATTTTATCCGTACACAAAAAATACTGTTTTCGGCTATACGCTGTCGAGTCTTTACCTTCGTTCATTAGCTGCCTTAAAGTTTGAAAAAAGTTGAAAGGTAGTTAAAATTTAGGTACGTACCTATTATAATACAGTTATTATTAATACACAGTAATTTCAGGTTGCTTATTATCAAAATTGGACTGTGATTACGTTAGGAAGAGGCCATAACTAGATCATAGTTCTAAGTAGGTACAGTCAAGTTATACAAAGTGTCAAATTTCTCCAAATGATTTAAAACCATAAGATGTTGATGATTTAGTTCCAAATCAATTGAGAAAATTTGACATTTTCTGGTAACTTGATGTGCTGGCCACCGTAGGTACTAGTGCGTGATATGGAAGATAATGAAATTTGTAACAAAATTAAAATTTATATTAAATTAAACAAGAGGTTTCATTTTTACCCCACTTATGTTAAGGTTTCATTTTTACTTCCACTTGTGTTAAGTTTTCATTTTTACTTCCACTTGTGTTACATAAAACTCAGTTTGCCGTAGGATAAATTGTCGGTTCCCGCGTTGCGCTCTTTCCAAGTCGGTCAAGAGCGCTTGGGCCCGCTTGATGGCTTTTCATTTATTTATTTATTTATTTATTTATTTAATTAATTACAACGGTCTTAACCAATTAAAGTAACTAATGTATATAAACTGTAGGAAATTAACAAAAAAGGCTAACAACACTTTCATAAATTCCTCTCACAGTACTTCTGACATACCAATAAAATCTTCGACCATCCATCCGCAAACAAATCATCTGTTAGATTAGAATCCAAGAGATCATTAAGCGCGGCCATAGTGCGAGGAATTGGCGACTTAGCACGTGCAACAGTACGACATGGAGGCACGGCAAACAGCTTGTGCTTTCTGCCCCGACAATAATTGTTTGGGACAAAAAAGCGCGCCAGTACATTAAGCAAATCAGGAGCGTCAATAGCACCACGGAGCGTTTTACAGGCAATTGTGAGCTGATCTCGAGCTCGCCTTATCTTCATTGTTTTTCAATGTCACTGTAAGTTCCCCGGAACATCGTAAATTAAGTGCCTATCTTTAACTCTTCTCATCTTACAGCCGTGATTGTTCTCTTTGTCAATCGTCTACAAAGTGCTGTAATGCAGTTAATATAAATTCTTTTGGGATATTATTACATACACCCATACCATCCCGCTCGCATTCTCCGGGTTAGGTAGAGATGTACTAACTGTACTGTACACCCGCAGTTCGCCCATACGTTTAGGTCCCACGTAATAGGGGGTGAGGCACATATTATCCAAACTCCAAGCTGCTATTGAGAATTTCATAGAAAATACCAATAATACGTCGCTCGACCTTGCATTCGAATCCAAGACCTGTTACACAGCAATCGCGCTTAGGACCACTAGATTAAAGGTGGTCATTATTTGACAAACTTTCAATAAAGTTTGACTAAGTATGTAAAGTAAAGGTTAGCGTTTTTTTTTTTTTCAATATACCAAGTGCCAAGCAATTAAGTACTTATTTAATAAACAAAACAAACTTAATACTCAACTCTTTACATTTTGTTAGAATGCTTAAATGCATCATACAGTAGTTACAGACATCTCCAGATGTGTAAGTAATAAAACAAATACACTTGTTTATGTTGCGAAAGAAAATTCAAGCTTACGTCACAAATGAAAGTTACGAAGAAACTTGTAACAACTAGAGGAAGGGACCAAGAATTGTGGAAACAAACAACAGACACGGCAATACAAGCCATTAATCCGAACGATCCCGACAGAGATTAGTGCTCCCGCTATTGACCTCACACCCCGCGCCACGTCCCCACACGTAGAAACATTTTCCCGCCATTGTCTGACTGAGCAGGAAGTAAAAAGAGAGGAGTCGCGATTGACATCATGGCTGCGCGCGGGGGCGACCTAACTCAGCACCCAGTGCACCCCGCTCTATCGCGGCTGCACTCGATATCTGCGATTTTCCCTTTGTTTTCATGAGAAGATACACACGAGATAGTGTGATAGAATCGGCAACGAACGTTAGATATCTAAATAACATGAGTCTCGAGTGATACTCTCGCGCGCCACCGCTCGTGGTAATGTCTCTGTACAATAATCGGCGACATTCTCACGTATAATATTTCCCATGCGCATCGAGGTAATTTAACCGTTCTCGGCAAAAAAAACTTTAAGTGCGATATTTTCAACATTTACAGTATACGCAGTCTGTTTAGAAATATGCCTTGTTGTTACGCATAACAAGCGATTTATAAGAAACAGAATTTATAAGCCAGAGACAAAGGATTTATGAGACAAAGGAAGAGAGAATTTATTTATTCTGAGAAATTCCTCCCGGCGTTATGTTTTCTATTTTTTAGAACGATTTTATTTCTGTAATTCCTGTGATTACGGAAATAAATATAATCTGAAGGATATCAAAGGACGCATTTTTTGTCGGTATCACGTAGCTTTTCATCCCACGAAGAGGACAAACGACAGGCGAGGCAATTATGAAGTCGTTAGTGGCAATGCGGGCTGATCTAATGTTAAATCCTTTTAAGCTCTAGAACCAGCCTGGTTTCGTTTTTAATGATATAATTTGGGCCTAACTACAAATATGCAATTTATGATTTGTTCTTTACTCGTAAAAATAAATGTGAAATAGGACATAGTAAGAACACGGTTCGCTCGGAATACGTTAAGTATCAAAACGTTTCTTAGTTATTGGTGATATAAACAGTGTGGTGCGAGCGGACGGCGTCGCATGCCGACACGCACTCGCCGCGCGCATACTGATGGCTACGCGTGACTCTTGTGACGCCTGCTGCCCGCCGACACTATCTAAACTGCTTTATAATAGTAAATACTGCTTATCAATTACACTTACAAACTTTTTTGAGCTGACCTCTTATGTGTACGCACCAGTCAATTTAATTGCTAGTCACTTTTAGAAGGCGTTAGTTAAAAACACTAAAATACCCTTCAAAGATTGGAAAGGCGTTGTGTTACTATAATTTTAATGACCTGAACGTACAGGTCCAATATAATTTGTGAGAGCCTATTGCGGTTTACCATACAGTATGGAGATTGATGAAGTTTTTAAGAATACCCGCCTATTCTTAAAGTGCATGCGTCGGTTTGTATAAAAGACAAGCCAATACGTCAACTCGTTCACTGTTGCTTGGGAGCTTGGAGGCATGAACGCACAGACGTCATGTCAGACACTTCTTCGCTAGATATTGTGATAGTGATGTCGAGTCTCTGTCCGATCATTACGTGTAATTATTGTGTTATTGCCCTGATGTAATCCTGACTCTGTAAATTGTTAGTTTGACTTAGGGCCATATAAAATCTTTTTCAAAACCAAACCCCGCCATAATTTCGAATTAAACCATATATGAAACCTAAAATAAATCAATAAGAATTTTTACTAAAATGTTGATATAATAGAACCACTCTGGTTGCATTGCTGAATTATAATGGGCATTCGTATTTAAATCTTTGATGGAAATCGATAAAAGACTATTGATAACGTCTCAATAACTTCTATTCTCCTAAAATATATCATGTGAAGATAAATGAACAACAATTTAGACTCCGGCGTCCCACAAGGTAATACGTTGGGACCGATCAAGTTTCTTGTTTATGAAAATTAAAAACTTTTTGAAAAAAAATCTATTGTGTTCTTAATATTTCACCCTACCCAAACAGCCTAAAACAGAATAAAAAAAAATATAACCAGGTTAATAAATTGGTATGCTCTATTGAATTTGACAGCAACCTATAAATGATAACTACAAAAATACCTACTTCAAATTGTTAAAGACAATTCTTGGAATTAATACAATGTATATCTAGCTTAATACAATTAACCTCTTACACTTTGATTATTGAAAGCAAGATCGAACTTTTTAAATATATATTTAGTGGTAAGTTATGTAAACCTGAGACAACATAGACCTTGTGAGCTTGAGACTGATGAGCTTCTCTAACTCAAAACAAAAAGATACATTATATTCAGCACTGATGGTTAATAGGTGATAATATGGCCAAAACAGGAGGCAATGCACTAGTATCAATAAACAGGTATATAGTAGTAGTTCGTTTGACTAACGGAACGTGAATATTTCGTCCGGATTCACTGCATGAATGAGTGGCTTTGTACCAACTGCTACTAAATGACGCCGAAACTACCTACGTTTTATGAATTTCAATGGAATGCGTTTGTAGAGTGCCTAGGTATTGAATGAGGACCTCTCAAAATTACATTGCTGTTCATCGATAAGGTTTCAAACTGATTTAAATGTTCGAGATTTTGGAGAATTGAAGCCAGTAAGTAACTCACAATCAATTTGCGGGATCATTTCAATGATTTTAATTTACTGAATCGTTTGAACAAATACATGCGGAAGTTTAACGAATTAAATTCTAAATCTATTTCCTGGAATTACAAAATTCAATGGCTTCATCGAGTATTCCTATTAAGTCAAATGACCCAGCACGAATTTTATACGGCAATAACTCGCAAGCATTATCCGCGAGTTGCATGTACCGAACGCAGCGTTAGGGAATAATTTGATCAGCACCATCAGAGGCCGTATCTCGACAGACCGACATCGTAAAGTTTGCGCAACACCGGCCGCATTTTCCGCACTTCGATGTGATAAACCTAGAACTAACGCGAAATTACCCCGATTAAGCAACGTATCTAGAGTTTTTCTTCAAACCGCGCTATTCAAGGAGACTGCGGAAGTGATAATCATAGATTTAGTTGCCGTTGACAATGTAGATTGCGGTTCAAACTACAAAGCCAAATCCATTATACTCCCACACAATATTCAATTGCCAGCTCTGAATGTAAAATGTAATGCATTAAGCACTATATCCTTGAAATAAACTTAACAGATGACTTGGATCCGAGTAGGTACCTGGACACAAGCCAAAAACAGGGTTTCAAATAGAGTACACAGTTGAAACGTACACATATAAATATCTAGGACATGTGTGAGTACACTTAAATTGGGGAAAGCCATCGAATAAAATGTTAACAACATTTGCGCAATACCAAATAATCATATAAACCTCAGAACGGTCGGATTGGCGCTTAAAATTATTCAAGCCTGAGTCATAATAGGGTAATATGTTCCAAGTACTCCCAGGCTCTTCAACGAAAGGTTATTTCTTTCTCTCGAAAATTAGTAGGTACATTTATTATTATGAGTAATTTCTGGAGTCTCAAATTAAGGCAGGTAGCCCGCGGCGGCTGAGAGGCCTCTCTCAGCAACAATCAGTAGAGCGGTCGGAGTAACGCATCCCATATGAAGACTCACCTCCGATCGTCCGGCTCCGCCCACAGTTTAAAACATTTTTCAACTCGCTGGGAATTAATACTAGTTCGTTGTATTGTTTATTATAGACCACTCTAATTATACTGTCATTATTATTTTCGACTTAAGCCGAAGCGCGATACTGTTCTTTTATTTTGTGCGCTCGTGATTACCACGAAAGGGTCAATGTCTTTAAATTGTTACGTACAAAATCATTGAATAATACAAAGTTATTACCAACGTTTAAATCAAAACTAATATAGTTTGCACATGAAACGTTGTTATTGAAGCAGTATCGAAAAGCTATTCAATATTTATTCAAAATATTGGACGCCATATTTTTTTGAAGGTTGGATGGTTTTGACAAAACAATAACATTGAATATGTTGTTTTTTTTTGTTTTAATAGGAAACTGAAATTGTATCTTTCAATATAAATCTAAAATAAATTATACTACTTACCTAATGATATAAAAGATCAATCGATTTAATCTTGAAGAAATAAAAATATGTTTAAAAAGCAATAAAAACAAAGAATTTGGCGTAAATATTCGTGTTGTTATTCGCTAGTGTCGTCTAGTGGGTACCTACATTAGCATCAAGCACATATAAAATTCGCACGCTCATAACTGTGTGCCTCAGCCCGCAAGCTCGGAAACCATATGAACGAGGAAATTGTGAGATCGTTATTTTTTGTGACGTAATAATAGCAGCGTTAATTAAAAAGCTGCAGTTATCACATAAAGATACTTAAGCTTTACCCGCTCAGGGACAAACGTTACGTTCATTAGATAGAACATTTACATTTTAAATATAAGTAGATATTACGTGTCATACATTTTTAAATATATTTACAACTAGCTTTCCGCCCACGGCTTCGCCCGAGTGTTTACTCGGTTTTTCTGTACTATAATATTCATTTATTATACACATGAACTTTCCTCTTGAATCACTTTATCTATTAAAAAAAACTACATCTAAATCCGTTTCGTAGTTTTAAAGAACATAGCATGCATAGGGACGGACAAACAGCGGGAAGCGATATTGTTTAATACTATGTAGTGAATAGGTAGTGAAGAAAAATATGTAATTAGAAATTCAAATCCCTAAGTTATTATAAATAAGTATGTAATTATCATAAACTGCTTAATTCAGCGTAGTCTAGGTCCTGGAACCGTGACTTATATTGATACATACATAGTGAATATCTATATATCTCATTTTATTAAATGTACCTTAAGGGTAATGTGTCGTTGCAGGTTTTGATGGAAAAAATATTCATAAATATGAGAGATCACGACATCGCTAAGTACACTATAAACGGCGCTCTTTCCCCTACCTGCCCTATAACGTTGTGTAAAGAGTCATCTCACCACTTCTTTCTAAGTTTATTTACGATATTATGGTACTTTACAACCCTGCGTAAGCTTGATAAGGTCTATTCTGCTTTATTTTTTTTTTAAGCTTACTAGCAATGTGGGTCGCACATTACTAGTATTCTTGTTAACCCCTCGTATTAAGCTATATGCTTGTGTTACGAGTGGGTTCACGTCGGTAGTGCAATCGGTGAGTTTCGAACTGGTAACCACGTGATCGCAAGTCCAACGCCCTAGCCATTAGGTTACCGCCGCTTCAAGTTATAAATGATGAGGTAACGCCTAGACACATAGACATTTCATTTTGGTAACAAAAGCTAATAATTTCAGATGGATCCAATACCTATGTAATACTTATACTTAATTAGAGTCGACATCGAGACAAAAAGTTGCAACAAATAAAAGATTTCTTACGTTATATAGGTACTTTGCCTGTTGGTTGTTCAGCTGCCAGGCAAAGTTGGAATCATAACACACATAAACTGTACACGTGAGGGAAGTTGAAACATGCTCACGATTACCATACTCAGTGCGTTTCGACGTAGCGCGGAACTTCTCCACCTTGTACGAGTGAGCAACTAACGAAGAACCCCCTCTAAAACTTTGTTTTATGTTCGCACCGCACTCGCTTTGTGAATTAAAAGCGTGCTCCTTTCGCACTAAAACGCCCCTTAATGAAACGCGATCGTCGCAAATTCGTCTAAATTTCCGCAACAATGAGTACGCCAGGCGTCGTTTCGCAGACTGCGCGTTACTCATCCACCCGCATCACGAGAGGTTAAATTAAATAACAACGAAACTTTGAGAATCCCTGGAGTCGAGTGCTGTAGCTTTGGAGCTGTATTATTAGTTCGATTCCTATTGGAAGTTCCTGACCGCAAACAGCTCATGCCGGGTTCGACCGTGCCGAACCAACTTATCTACCTGCTACTGCGCATAAGATTCGCTATTAAGTAGGTAAGCAGTTGAACTCTTGGCGCGGACATAATATAACAAGACAGGATTTCATTCATATCATTAATGTTTCTACTAGATAATTAAGAGACCAAAGAGTGTACGGATTTTTGATCACTATATTCACTATTAAACTAAGTATTATTTTGTTCTTCATGCAGAATACAATAATAATATATTGTTTTTAATTTGTTTTGTTAACTTATTATGTAGAAATCGAAAAAGTATTTCCCTCATTTTATTAAGTTTTATATTTTATTCTTAACAGAATGATTTCGGCTCCATCCTCCCGTTACCATCAACAAAATCCCAACTTTTTCATTTTACGCTTGTTCCGCTCTGTTCTGGCGTTGTTGTTGTTTTACCAACATAAGTATTCCTATTTTTCAGCTTTTAATACTGAAAGCAGTCATTATGAGAACACACCTAATTTGTTTTTACCTACTATGTTATTAACTGCAGGTTAATAGAGAATGATCTGGACATACTTACTACAGCTACAAAAACTGCGATAATTTTACCGCAACTTATTGGAATGGGAGCGCTTTGACAGACACGATTGAATCTGGTAATCGGAAATGGCGATTGTTGCAACAAAGGTCCCATTGTCCTCCGACAGAAGCGTCCACCCGCGTCCGCAACGCGCTCGTCGCATGTCCGCGAATATTCATGCCGTAGCCAATAATATAACATCACGCATTCAGATTCCAACATGTCCGTCACAATAAATAGAACCTATTTGAGGCTACTACACGTGGACTGTGTGTAGGACATTAACGAACGGATGAACGTTTGGACATTATTGCATGATAGTTTCTGTTGTTTTAGAAATTCACATAAACACTAGTATCACACGCATTATAAGCAGATTTTAAACCTGAAATTAATATGGATCATAACATAACATACCGTTGCGCCTGTATTCCCCGAAGGGTTTTAACATTTCGCCGGTATGTTTAGGTCCCATGTAATAGGTAGTGAGCCGGACACAAATCCAGACACCACTGCTACTGGGAATTTCATAGAAAGAAAGAAAAACACTTCTCTTCAATACTCACTGTATTGAAGATATAAGATTGGGTTCAATAACACTTTGATAACACGACCTGGGGATCGAATGCAGGACCTCGACCGTAGCAGTCGCGCTTATGACCACTATAGAATAATGAGACAGTCTGGATATGGATCATATACGAATTTAATACATAAATATTGCTGGTATTATTTTGTTTGGTATCAATTGGTATTATTTCAGAAGCTTATTCTAGATTTATAGCTAGCTATAGCTTCTAATAAATATGTCCCATGTGTTTTTGGTAAGAAAAAAATAAGTAAGCAATTACTTTACAAGGGAATATAAGTACAAAATTTAATAGGACTTTGTGTAGTTGAAAATATAGTTGAAGTTAATATTTTTCTTATCAGACGGTGCCACCTTGCTCTGGGCTAACGTTAATAAGTCTTTATATTTCTTTTGTAGTCGTAAAAAGCAAATTAGGAATATCAAGATAAATCTTGCGTTTTAAATGTTTTTGAGCAACCGAAATGGAATGGATCATTATGGTCAACCAAGTCAATTTTAAGTTGTCTACCTTTCCACATTTCCTCTTAATATTAGTATTCAACAATACTACATTGTATCCACCTATTTAAGAAATAGTTTCATAATAGTACCACAGTAATGTCATTTATTGCATTAATATGATATTACAGTTGTTTATCTCAAAACGATACCTACAATATAACAGTGTAACGCGATAAATACAAGTAGAATGGTTTCGGCTCTCAAAGTATCTTAACAACCCGAGGACAAAAGAAGAGAAAGATGTATAAGTCAATGGGTCGATTTTCGTTGGTTTTGAAGTGGGTGGTCCGTTGAGTGGACCGCGATTTACAAATCTCTGCGAGGACAAGAGCCCTCTTGACCCTCTCGTAAGGTGCCCGAATTGCTCCCTACAGTACCCACTAGCTACCAACTTTCTCCAATTTATACTTCGACCAAATTATGATGTACCTACTCATAATAAAAGTACCTACCTACCTTTTTGACGAATTCGCAAAATGTTTTAGAGATTACCTATTTACGAAAATTAATAAAACATTTAACTGCTAATTACAGTTTTATTAAGTTGTCAACCTATAAATGTTGCGTAGATGTTAAGTCTTAATTAGAAAAGGATGTCATAAAATATTTTAATGATATACTTACCTACTTGTAGCTAACCTAAACATAATTGTGTTAATGTTTAATGACGAGTACATAATGTGTGCTTAAATAAATTGTGTTGGCAAAACGATTTATACACAAATATATTATCCCAAGTGAACACTATGGATGAGATCGACCTCGTTATCACTGACAGGCCAAGATAGAAAGAAAGATGGCAGTCTCTCGCGGGACAATCTTTAATAGAAAAATATTCCAATATTGGATACTTTTAGGATCAATATAGCTCTTGACTGCGGCTAACGTTAAGTTAAACAACTTTTATTAGGTACCTCCTACACTATAATAACATGAGCTCACTTATAAAACATAAATAGGCAACGGCTCCGATGGTGGTCATATCTGGCTCCGAAAAGTACATGAAGCTACTGTATAATCAGTTCCGCTACGAAACAAAATGAGATTATTGCCAAGGTGAGGTAAGTGCGGCCAGCGGTGGATGCACAGCGGCGACGACCGGGGCCGCGGCTGCGGCCATTCAACTCAACCGTGGCCTCGCGCTGTGCCGGCCTTCATGGAACCCACTGCCGCTGGACTATAGGCCAGTACCACCCATACTACCAATACCACCATTCCTCTAAACAATAGATCTATGTGATGAACTCAATACTATGGCTGTTAAATTCGATAATTACCAAAATGAAAACGAAAGAGAATGGTCACGCATCATAAAGTTATTAACTAAATTATATTTAGAGAACCGAGTTGTCATGCTACCATTACAACTACTTTTAACTATTTTATATGGTATACAACAATGGATAGTTAACCATTGTCTCATAAAAAACATAGAAAAGTTGTCAAAAATGTGCTTACTAGTAACTAACTCCAAAGTAGGTCCTCCAGTAGACGGTTCAGGCTGAACAGTAACATACAGTATTTGTGTACATCGTCAGTTAAAAAGCAAGATAATTTTTGCACTTAAATCGTACTTGACGACATGACTGACGGAGCCGGTATTTCTCCGAACACTTCACGACACTTTGATAAAGTTCACATTCTACAATGTTATAACATAAACTTGTCTCAAACTTATCTGTTAATGAAGTTTACACCGAACAGTGATCACAAGTGTAGCATACGAAAGGGATGATATCGCGAGCGCAAGTTAGTGGTGCATGTGTGGGGCTACGTGCCACCTGCCACTGTTAGCGAACACGAATCTACTGCCGCCGGCCACTGCCTGCCGGTCCCGCGTTCACAACTCCAGCTCACCAAGACACTACTGCTATCACTATCGTATTGATAGCACATTATACATTGCTGCTCACATTAAAAACTCTGAACATTAAAGAAAACAAAACAAGCAATAGACGCTGAAACCTGGATTTGTGCGTATAGCGGCACGAGCTTTGCGTGGGAGGAAAAAAGCTCACTCAGAACGCTTCCTACACTGTCGAGGTATAAAGCAACGCCCTCTACGCTAGCTGCGGAGAATTACTACAGCGCCATCTATCATACACATAAGATATTCTTGACTTTAGTACGTTACGCATAAGTTCACAAAAGTAAATACGAAGCTATGTAAGTCTTCACGAGGTTATAGTTGGTTTAAGAAAGGTGGCACTGAAGTACATAGAATGACTATAATGCAAACTGTCGGAAAAGCTTCCTTTTAAGTAATTATGACGCTAATAATACGTCTATGTAGGTTTAAACTTATTAAAAAAGAGCCGGCTATTTGCAAAAAAAGAAATCCATTTTTTTTTCAACAGTTTAAAATGTACATTTTTTCAGCCTTAATACCTACCTACTTCACAATATTAATTTTAAAACCTATGTAAATATTTTTTTAATACCTAGGTATAGGTATATTTTATTCTATTTCCATAAATTAAGTTTTGTTTGGAACTTTATTTCTTCTGAAGACTTTATGAGCTTATTATGGGATGTTATTTAAAATTGTCAATATATAGTTTCAACCACATCAGTGTAGTAAATATGCCAAGCATTGTATCCCCCGTATCTCACATAACAATACATGTAGGTAGGTTTAACGGAAAGAATAATTTTCTCCTTTCCTTGTGGCAATTGAGTCGACATTTTGTCGGACATAAATTAGGCACACTGTAGTGCTTTCAGCACAATTCTTCTGGATCAAACCTTAGTGTTCCTCTTAGCAACATCCAAGAAGCAGATAATTTAACCGTGCAGCTAACCCGTCAAAGTATCAATAGACAACCCAATAATAAAACTGGGTTGGGCGCCCGGAGGTTTACTACTTGAACTAGCTAAAAAAGTTGGATAAAAAACCTTAACGTTAGGAAAACATAGTAATAAATTAAAAGGAATTGGTTGATTCTACATTCTTGATCTGCAAGGTTAGAAAGAAATACATTTTGAATAAGAAAGTGTTTTAATTAAGTCTACGGTGAATCTATAGTCTATCGGAGACAGCACATCTTCCATTTAGCAACTACATTGGCCCTAGATAGCTATAGAATGGTTAATGACAATTTCAGTGAGTCACAAGCCTTTGGCGTTGATAGAATATTAAAATATTGAATCGTACAATTGACTCATGCATTTACATAAATAATAATAAGGGACCGTTGAAAACATGACTAGTTGTACGGTTGTGGTATTGTGGTTTCTGTGGCAGCCGTTTAAGATGTGTCGTTATTTTTAATTTTTGTTGTACCATAGAATATTCCTGCATAGAATCATTAGCAAAGAGCAAGAAATCTACTTAAATTCTGTAGTGTTATTAACATTTCGAGACTTTTATCAATTTCGTATTTACAATTAAACCTAAAAGAAAATATAGAAGAGTGAATACTTAATATAACAAATTTATACATATACCTAAATTTACATAACGCCGCCCATAGACGGGTTGTGTATACTTAGCATTGTCTAAACAATGCGAAAACAAAACCGAGCCGCTGCCTATGTTAGAAAAAAAAAGAAGGGAAAGGAGAAAAAGGAAATGCCCGTCCATTTCCTTTTTCTCCTTTCCCTTCTTTTTAGGGTTCCGTAGCCAAATGGCAAAAAACGGTACCCTTATAGATTCGTCATGTCCGTCTGTCTGTCTGTCTGTCCGATCGTGTCACAGCCTTTTTTTTCGAAACTATAAGAACTATGCTGTTGAAACTTGGTAAGCAGATGTATTCTATGAACCGCATTAAGATTTTCAGACAAAAATAGAAAATAAACAATAAATTTTGGGGGTTCCCCATACTTGGAACTGAAACTAAAAATTTTTTTTTCATCGAACTCATACGTGTGGGGTATCTATGGATAGGTCTTCAAAAATGATATTGAGGTTTCTAATATGTTTTTTTTCTAAACTGAACAGTTTGCGCGAGAAACACTTCCAAAGTAGTAAAATGTGTGTCCCCCCCCTGTAATTTCTAAACTAAGAGGACGATTAAACTAAAAAAATATATGATGTAGATTACCATGTAAACTCCCACCGAAAATTGGTTTGGACGAGATCTAGTAAATAGTTTTTTTTTAATACGTCATAAATCGTAATGATACGGAACCCGTATTCTTACATAGGCAGCGGTTCAGTCGTGTACTGGAAATTAAAGGGACTCAGAGAGGAATTGAAAATTGGTTTTTACCGATGAAAATATAAATTGGCAAATAGTAGGACTGCGAGCTTCTAATTTAATCACTTTTGAAAAAGGTTCAGTAGTTACCCACGCAGTATGTACCCAGATAACTGTGAAGTTTGTTTCAAAATAAGACTAGAAATAAGTCGAAACATTAATTAATAAGCTGATACTAACAAGGTACTTACATGAGTTCTATACAAATCGATTAGTTAATTATTTTGTTTCTTTGTTGTATAATTTCCCGCTACTAGATCACGACAAAGGAAACTTTATAAACTCGCCGTGCCTATGTCTAGCCGATAATCTGTTAATGCAACAGGTATTTAGGTAGATACAGGTTAAGCGTGAGACATTTATTAAAAAAACATAAATGAACAACAATAACATGTCTCTGCAATTCGAATTACATAAGTAGCAGTTTTAATCACTACTTACATATTTATTATGAAACAAATTCCCCAGCCACGTCGGTCTGTCTGTTCGCGATAAACTCAGAAACTACGGATTTGTGTAAATCGAAAGTAAATTTCGTAAAAGTAAGTTCCTGGTTTAAAAAAAAAAAGATTTTTATTCTCTAGTAGATAAATATACGTTAGGCGAGCTGCCCACGACCAGAATGGTTGGCGCTCTTTGGGGAAGGCCTACGTTCGGCAGTGGTCGGCAATAGATTGAAAATGATGATGAAGATGAAGTACGTTACATCAAAAGATTTAATACATTGTATACATTCATTACATGAACATCTAAGTTAACAGCTAATTTTATAAATCGTGTGAATTAAGTTGATTAACATATACATGTATCATGACATGACTCTTAAGATATCCATCTTAATCGTGTCGGAATGAAGCGTTTTGCGTAATATTTAAATACATGCAACATGAGGGCGAAAGTATGTATGAGAACAATGAATAGGCCATATCCTTTATGGTCCAGAAACTGCGTCCGGCCTAGATGTGCGTGGTCCAAGCTGTAGTGAAAGTCCACCATTGTTGTGGTGACACACGTACTCGTGCCTTGTAAGTGCAATAAGCGGTAATTGCCGCTTTGCAATACAAAGCGACTGCTAATGTCTTGCTTGGCACTGTCGCAAGAGATTAGCAATATATCTAACATAAAAATAATTTTGACGACACATTTGGTGTAACAACGCCTTTTTCGCCGTATCGCAGGTTCGATCCCCACGCGGGTCATATATTTCTAGAGAGCTACTCAGGTGTTCCGCGTCTGGGTGTTCGAAAAAGCTGCTACTACGAATTCCATAGAAAAACCGAATAAGTTACACATGGCTCAACACAGGAACGATTTCAAAATAATATATTTTTTTAACAACTGAACGAGTTTGATTTTCTATAACTCAAGTAATACGTAATTCGGTTAGCAATGCTGTACGAGAAAACTTATAAATTGCGATTGCGAGGTGTATCAAATTGTGTATAAGTTTCAATTATAGTTTAATATAATACCTATATCTAATCATTTACAAGGTTATTTATTAACCAGACAAGGAAACGAATTTTGTTTGAAATGGCAATGTTTGGCACTTAGCGTGCCCACGACACCTTGGCATAAGACGTGACGAACAAGTGTGGTGCTATCAATTGTTCTTACAACATTAGAATATATTTAGCGTTTAATGTGTGGGCTTCCCTAGCAAGTATTGCTTGGCTTTTAAGCAACTTTGGATCATAATGTGAATTTGACGAATACAGCGTCCTGCCCGAGTGACCTTGGTCCCAAACAGAAGAAACAGAAATACACAAAATTTAACTAAATTATATTGATTTTAGCATTTCGCCCAAATTCTCATGTCAAGTTATTGCACATTATCGATATAAGTACCATCTAAGTAGGTAACGGTAGAATCACATTGTCGACGAGTGACAGCGGGTTCGTTCAAGTGGAACAGCAGTTGGTTCCCATGATGAAACTGTACACGGTTGTCGAGACTGACGGCACTTGTGCTTCACATGAGAACAGACTTGCTTATTAAAATATTGTTTAAGAGGAACGTAGCGGCAAATAAACAAAGCATACCAACACAGGTACTTACTCATGGGGGCACAAAATTTCTCCGCCTTAATTTCCTAAGTTACCTAAGTTAAGTTACCTATTGCAAAAATAATATGAACTGTTAAACTGTAATTCAATTTTTTTTTATTGAACGTATTTTCAGTGATAAAAGTACAGATCTTTAATTCACAGTTATAACAGTTAGGAGACTAATGTAAAATGTAAGGATACGATTTAACACGACATCGAATACTGTTTAGATTTTAACGAGATCTAAAACTGACATTTGTAATATTGATGATACCGAAACTAGGAATTATACATTTAAGTTTTTTTTTTTCAAAGTTATCTAACCATGTAGATAATACAACCTTTTTCTGCCTTACGGGCACAGGCTTTCTCTTAGAATAATATGGGGGGTATATATGGGACTACAGTCCTTATAATCTTACCATGTTCTTAGTAAAAATGCTATGTACCTATTAAAACAAATGCTTAAAAATAAAATTCCCAGTAGCAGCTCGGAGTCTGGATTTGAGCCCGGTTAGTGTTAATAGGCTCGCCCCGATTACATGGGACCTTAATATACCAGCTAAATGTGGGTTTACATTAGTACACCTCTGCCTGATCCTTCGGGGAAAACATGCTTAAAAATAACTTCATAGTAACCACGGAAATAAAATATTCAAGATTTTTTTTTAACTCGACTGCTACGCTAGAGGTCCTGGGTTCGATCCCCGGGTCGAGCAAAGTGTTATTGGGTTTTTCTATGAAATTCCCAGTAGCAGCTCGGAGTCTGGATTTGTGCCCGGTTAATGGCAATAGGCTCGCCCCCTATTACATGGGACCTAAACATACCGCCGAAATGTGGGTGTACATTGGTACACCTCTGCCTAACCCTTCGGGGAATACAGGCGTGATGGTATGTTATGTTATGTTTTTTTTAACAATCTCTTCAGTAGAATAGTCCTTTTTTACTATGATATCGGCGTCCTAGCCGGTTAAACATCGTTAAACAAGTATTTACCTATTTACCAACCTATCATCTTTTTTAAATACAGCACAAAAAGTTATTTTTACTTGTACTATTAAAGTTTTTATCACAATGACTTAATTCAATGTCATATAATATCCATTTAAAATCAAAGCAATCAATTATATTAATTGTTATTTATTTAAATTTCCGAGCTATAGCATTATAGAACCAGAAAAATCAGTTTCGCTTCAAATACAGTCCATCATTTCCTGTGGCTACAATATTCGCCACAGTCACACAGCCTAAATGTTGTCATGACAATGACCTCCAGTAGAATTCGTCGTACCATTTATGTAAAGGCTCGAAATAGTGATGTGTCAATTTTACCTCATTTAGAAGAACAAGTAAAATGTTTATCATTTATCAACATAGAGGCCACTCACTGCTTAATCAAGTGCGAATCGTAGTGTATGGCGCGGTGACGCCTAATAACTGTCAACCCATGGACTGACAGCCGAAGAACTTAAGGTGGACTGCGTGCATGGAATGACAGTGTTACTTATATGTTCACAACTTAAGAGAGGAATATGTTTAGAAAAATACTACCCTAACGTAAGATTGTCTTCAAATCGGCATTTTGTGATGTGTATGAGAGAGTCAAAGCCCGAAACGGAATTTTTTACTTGAACTGCTTGCTCCACCTTAGTCCCTTTTTGGCACGATCAGGGTCCAACGCTTACAAGCCAACAATAAAAAGATATACTACGTACGACAAAGTAATGTTTTTCACACGTTATATTAACAGCAGTGTGTTAATATCGTCGAACGGAGCGACAAAAGTAGTAAAATATAACATAACGATACATTTTATTACTTTTTCTTCCATTTACCTAAATATAAAATAATTGCTTACAAAATCTGGAGAATGTCTGCGAATAACTGCCGGAATAAGTACCGTTTGTTTTAATAATTTCCTACACGTTTCTCACGGAAGTGCAGACTTCTTAGTAATTGAGTTGTTGGCTTCTCCACACAAATCATTCAGCGTAACGTAGAGTCATCCACCGGTAATGGAAAACTCTAGTTTTACAGCTACAAACACAAAGCGATGTCATTTTAAACGATGTAACGACCTACTAACTGCTTGGTACACACACAGCACCTTTAAAGATTACGCAAAATGCAGATAGGTTGTAGGTACTTTAAACTAAGTAAACATGTACGTCCTTTTTGCTCTTGAGAAGCTTTTGGCACATTAATCTTAGATTTAGCTCCTTGATGTTTAGATGGCAAAAACAACATAGTAATAGGTCGTTAAACTAATTATTCGTTTTAGCGTTTAGAAGTCAAGGCGACCCGGATCAAAGAGCAATGATATCATTCAGATCTAGTGTAGTGATTACATAGCTCACTTGTGACCGTGGGACCTATCTTTCCCGTGCATAATTCGGTCTGATAACTCACATTGTTTTTTTATCGTTTCGAGTAATGAGCGTTATTTTAAATATAATTTTAATTAGGCTTGCAAAATACTGTTTATATCCATTGTATACTAACTACACTTAATTTACATTGAGATAAGTTATTTTAATACAAAATGTCTGCCTCACTTTGTATGCTACTGCGACTACCAATACCTTTCATTTTAAAGACTACGGTTCCTACCTTAGAGTGATTAGCAAGCTTGTTTAATTATTATTGGTCTATACTTGCCCTTTCCGTTATTTAGCTATTAAAGAACGAGTTTTTGCTGTCTTTCCAGTTATTATTCTATCTTGAATGCTGTAATGAATGTGTTTATTTGGTTAACAACGGCGACCACGTGATGTAAATTATCTAACGTAAAAAGAAAAACGAATTGGTGAAAGTGTATCGGGAATATGCATGGAAATACTGCCCACCTACACGACACAACATAAAATAGCCGTAGGGCATGTCTGAATAATCAGCTAACAAGATTATGTCACAGAATCAACTGATCAAACACAAACAGTTATTCATTTCACCATCCAATCAGTACATTCATTAGGTTTCTCCTTTATTCTATTCAGAATTAATTCGTTGTTTGCATACGATATTCAAGAGTACCTAGATTGGTATAATATCCCGTCGAAAACCTTGATCAGTACAAAGTTCATGTGACACAAATAGCATAAATTGGACAATGTGTTGTAACCTTCACAGCGCCGCTCCTAGTCTGGACCGCACATTGTGCAGTCACTAACTAGTCTAAAGGACCCTTATTGTGAACTAGCAATAGATAAAGTTTATTACAATTACATATTTAAATACATAAACACTCTATTGTTTCAACATTAATTGTTACATAACTAGACATTCCACGAAAGTGGTAAAGGAATTCCGAGAACTTCTTGTACGAAGAGACTGCTATTTGTTGATGTTAAATCTTTTGTTCAACTAGCAACACGAATGACGAGTGTGGGTGTCGGACTGTATAAAAGGGCGACCACCTAGTTTTTCCTGTTTCCTGCAAAGAAACTATAAATCAATGACGAAAAAATCTTTTGAAGTTTCTTGAGATTTTTACTGTGGAATGTTAAGTAATACTTCATTATAGTAATTTGGAAAAACTAGGCAATAAAATGCTTAAGCATAATAAATGTTTTGCATTTAGATCCAACTTCATTTGTCGTACAACCATAAGATCGATAAACGCGTGAAATCATAAATGTAACCTTAAACGATTGTTACCTACTCGGTTAATCAAACAAATATTACATGTTCAAGCTAATAATAATCAGCTAAGCAATGTTAACACACGTATGTTTGAAGTTTAGAACGCGTAATATGCCCCCGCCCGTAATCGTGATTACGAGCAAACGGCTTCCGTGCAACGCACCCGCCCGGAACAATAACACGACCGGCAACTCTGAATTAAAACAAAGCTGATTACTCACACATGCGACGTACAAAATTATTTTATCAACCGGCGTAGTATGTGACTCTCTCTCTTCTAAAGGACCATCAGAAGGTAGGCTAAAGGTTAGGACAGCTCTTAACCTGTCAAGCGGCAGATTGTAGACACAATGCAAAATCTATTGTTATGTGCTCAAAAGAGGAACTGTACCGCTTGCCAGGTTAAAATATTATAATGGAGCTGATCTGTTCATTTACAAGTTTAAACTGTTAATTTTCCCCGGCGACTATAAAAAGGAGCTTCTGTTTTTGTTGAATAAATGTGGGCGAAATTATTTTACTAAGTATTATATTGATTGCATGGAGTTTAAGAAAGCTTGGTTTGAGAAAGATGAACAAGCCCAGCAAATAAGCTTGTTTTATTATTAAGCTTAAAAGAGGTACGATGTTATAGTATATGAAGTATGAGGATATGAGGTTCATAGTTAAAACCAACTTTATTTTTGAGTGAAGATTAATATTCCGGTTTTTATCAATTGAATGAAAATTGTCGTAATTAATTCCTCTAAAGTAGTAAGTAAATATCTTTGTCGGAAAAACTAATTACCTTTTAAGCTTTTTTATTATATTTATAAGAAACCACAATTTTATAGGAATTAAAAGACAGCTTTCTTCACAAGAAAATTACAAAGCTTTGTATGTTTTATGAACATAAATATGTTGGCGCCTTCGACGCGTTCAGTCACTGCGTTGTGTTTAGAAGGGTCCGAACAAAATAAGCTAACCGCCCACACCCACAGGCTGATTCAAAAGACAACACTACACACACAGTATGCTCCTATCAGCCGATCTCACATGTAGCCCTTTGTAACACCTACTTAAGCTATAAGCCGATCCGAAATCTTTCCTTCAATGAACTCGAGAGTCGATATATTCGTCAAACTTCTTAGCATGTAGCTTTTGTGTTCAGAGCTTGTGAAGTAATGTATCGTGCGTGTTGTTTGGCATAACAGGACATTTGTTTATATAAAGTTTGTATGTGTGTGTGTTATGGTATACATACAACACGCTATGTTCGTGAGGTAACATGGCTAGGCAACGTTAACGACACGCGTTCTGGGAGTCGTGCTCATGCCCCCTCTAGAAGGTGCGTGCGCGCAGGAAACACGCGCCACCGCGACCGCTACGTTCCCCAGTCAACACACGATCGTTAAGCCCCTTACCTTTATGGACTTGACAAATACCTTACAAAGGTCATTCAGGTCAAGGAGGCCTGCTAAATATTAACCGCTGTTAATGTTATGTTAAGCATTCAATCAATATTTATGCGTAGAAAATAGAGCCATTCAATTATGATATGACAGGTGATTGTAATTTTTGTGTCAATACCTTTTAAAAAGGTAAAACATGTGTCAGATGAATACTGATACAACTTTTTTAATAATAATGTCATATGAGTTTGGGTCCTATTTGATAATGACAGCCCCATCTAATTCTTAGAAACCAGCTTTTGTTTGCGCTTCGATAAAGTATTATGTCAGCGTCAGCCTTGCGGGCGCCCGCGCCGATGGCGATGTGAGGCATACTTCTACGTGGGCTCACCTACGAACTTATTACTAACAGACCTTGTCCTTATCTTTCACTCATCAATAATATTAAAACGAAACAGATATAACCATTCTTAAACAGTGTCTAGAATAAACAACGAGAATTTGTTGTGATTAAGGTATAATAGAGTAGGTGTAGGTACCTAACGCAGTCAGCCATCGGATTTGCATAGAAAGCCAGCATTATCCTAATTCATGGTAATGTAGACTAAAGAAATGTAGTCACTATATTGATACGGGCACATACTAGGAAAAAACAGTTGAACAATATAAAAAGTAAATACTTAGAGATTATAATTTAGTGGGAAGAATTTAAAGCAGGTATTTGTTAGAGCTGTTTAAAATCATTCATTCTTCACGCTTCAATGGGTTCTATGGGATGGGAAAGGGACCCCTGGGAGACGGTGCACACCGCGCAGGTACACCAGAGATACGCAATAAAATATTTTTTCGACACCAACTTGTCTCGAGGTTCAAGTGGCGCTTGCCAAAAGTTTATTGTGCATGTTTTTTTTATATTTTAGTTATTTTATTATTATATATTTTACCAATGCACGTAATAAAACATGTTTTAGAAGATTTCGTAGCTTAAGCAATATTTTCTTTATGTGTTACAAAAGATTAACAATGATTCATGTCGGTACAGTATTTTATCAATACAGGTGCGTTATCGCAGTTTGCAAAAGAGAAAGATGCCATGTTTACTAATAACTTAAATACTGAGATTGTCATTCCATACTTCAACTATTCGGTTGATTCGAATATGTATGTCGTTAGGAAAATACCTGTTTTTCAAACTTAAATCAAGTGTTAAAATTGTGTTTTTAATTCAAAACAGAAAAAGACGCCGCCCGTTAACGACAAACTATCGTAGTATATTCGGCTCCCCCATCATAATACACCATTGTCAACATTCGTTCTTTGTCTCTCACGGGGTTTTGAGTATTTCCTTCTCCTTCACAACTGAACCCCATTTATGGGTGTACAGACAGCATAAACAATTTCTCGAGCGGCGCGCGTAAATTTGAGGTTATGTTAGTATTAATTCAACATTCGCTTTAGACGAACGTGCGACGGTGCAGCGCGCGTACCGGCTTGTGATCGAGTGCACTTTCGTTACGTCACGATCGATATCTTGTACAATCGAGTGCATTATCGCAGTTTCTGTGCAGACAGTGTATGGAAAATAATTTTAAGTTTCAGTATCTACCATGGTAGTGTT
Organism: Subacronicta megacephala; assembly: GCA_958496365.1. Lineage (NCBI taxonomy): Eukaryota > Metazoa > Arthropoda > Insecta > Lepidoptera > Noctuidae > Subacronicta > Subacronicta megacephala. Next base: position 8,058,012 of record OY292514.1, read on the forward strand.
TTTTAAATTAACGTATCTACCAACCGGACGTACTCGATTTGGATAAATACAGCTGTACATTTTAAAAGGTAAGCCTTACTTTTGACATTTAAAGTTGTCACCTGTATTATTTTTATTTATTGTAATAAATATAGTTAAGTACGAATAATTAAATAATTTATTTTAAAATCTTATCAGCCTTCTAGTGAATCTACAATCAATACCGCTTTTTGGATTATCTTTTTAATTATGTATTTAGTTCATGTGGTATTTTTTTTATGTATCAAAGTAGTACAATAGTTGTAGAATAGAATAGTTGTTTTGGTTTTATATTTTTTGACTCTAATAATATTTTACCCATTTTAGTTAATTTTATTCAGCATAATTTATTCAACTGAACTTTATTCCGATTTCCAATTCAAATTGAATATCAACAGCTCAGCCATCTGGAAAGATAAATACATATACGCTTTAAAAATATTTGCACAAAAAATAACGTATCGTTTTGTTGCTTTTCTACGCTCCCTCATAGTTTGAACCCTCGTCCGCCACACTCCAGCAGACAAACGTGCCAAAATTTATTTACAGTTTTCGAAGCTCTTGTTGTAAAGAAATAGGATGTAAAATCTCTTGGCTAAACGATAAAGCTATTTGTGCACCGTCAGCCCCGTGCATTCATCCCGCACTCTTTCATTACCTATACCTACCATATGCATGTTGTGGTTTTCATTGTGATCGACATCAATCCATTAGGGCGATTAATCTCTAGTAGATATTTGCATGATATTGTTGTGCAAATTGTATAGAAGATTGGTGCTATTGATATGGTAACCCACTAAGCTTAACTGAAGAGCCTTAATCTGCATTTAGGTACAGTATTACATCTGTCTGACAAAATAGGAGATTTAATAAAATATTCTTCCTAAAAAGAAGTCGGTTAGTGATATTGTATAGCTTCAGAGCTTACCAAAATATCGTTGGTACTTACAAAGTCAGTATTAATTCCAGTTGAATGAACATAAAATATTGAAAACCGTTACTAAGATTTGCTATCACGGATGTATCTCCCATTTTAACTCTCAAATACACTATATTGCATCTTTTAAACTGCATCGATTGCTTCAAATGGAAACAGGGTTTTTATCGCGGTCACAAACAAGATTCACCAATTATAGCCAGCGAGTGTGGGCAAAGATTGGTAACGAATTCAAATTTAGGTGACTACTTAATAAATTAAATCATATAAAAACTCTAACACCAATTTAATCTGTTGATTCTCTCATCCATAAGGATCTTATGGAGAACCGAAGCATAACGTGGGTGCAAGATATGCATTAAGATTAATATGCAGTAAAAAAGAAAATGCCAATTATTTTTATTAAACTGCAATTTGTGCTGCTTGCGAAACAGATCAAAAACCTAGATTTTCTTTCTTTTCTAGACCAGAATTTACAGCTATAAGATTGTCGTGATAAATGCAGTAATAGATATTACTTAACAGACAATAGAGTTTTTGCATTTATTGGAATCTTAGCAATCAAATCATTCGATCGTTACGTCCATATTTCGAAAGTCCTTGATCTATAGCAATCGCAACTGCACTATGCAACGCGCGCTTTATTATTCCGACATGAGTTTTAACGCTGGTGACCTTTTAGTTAGAGTATCCATAGTCACGCGCAAGACGTTTTATAGGCTCGTAGGTATAAAATCATAGAGTTTAATTGACAATATTATAAATAATCTATCACTAACCGCAATTAAGTCATGAATAATAATTTCATGGATCAGAATTAGTTAGGTAGGTATATTATTCAATATAGAATTGAAACTAAAATTAAATATATTGTCTCAAACAGAGTTTATGACAAACATTATGGAGGCATAAATACAATCACCTAGGTGTAGAAGTTACACAGCAACATAGTGACTCAGTACACTTCTGCCTAACTACTGAGGAATACAAGAGTAATGCTATGTAATGTTCTCCTGGTACTCTAGTGATACCTACCTGTTCCTCTGCTGGACAGCCGACCTCTGGCGATCTTTTCGCATCTCCCAATTTTTTCTAGTGAATTATATAAATGGTTACATTTATTACCGTCCGCACTATGTAAGAAAAGTACTTATTATAAATCTTAATTTCATCAATAATTTTCTGAACTTTAAGCTTTCTCCAAACCAATTTTCAATAATTTAAAATTAATTGCGAATATAAGGCCGTCGTGTCGTTTTCGCATTTAATTTATAACGATAAAACATTACATAAATGGTTCAAATGTGGTCAGTTGTCCTGCAAGATAACCTTCAGTGAGTACTTATAACTCTAACGTCAATTCGAGTACTCCTGCGTAGGTATATAATATTACGATGTTCAGGATAATGCCAACAAATATTACACATCTTATTTACGTATGAGTTCGACTGTAACGTGTGGGATATATGTAATAAATACGTAATCACAATAAATAATATTATTTGCGGATCACATCGATATCTGTCTGTCAGTTCTTCACATCAAATTTACTCATCCACCACGGTCCCGTGCCACCCATATCGATGTATGCCCAACGAAGAGAATTATGTCGTCAACCCATCTTGCTGCTGAACGCCCGGCACTCCTCCTGCCATCCCTCGGCCACCATTCAGTCGTTGTCTTACTCCACCTGTCGTCACACCGTCTCGCCAAGTGTCTTGCCCACTGTAGCTGTGATAGTGCAATTAGGTAAAATTTATATTTAAAGCTTTGGATTTAATTATTCATTGTTTTACTTAACACTACTTTCATAATAATGCAAATAACTTAATACTAGCATCTTAACAGTGTAGGTTTAAACATTCTTAGAATCCTTATGTATTTTTGATGTACACAAAAATATACTTATTAATGCCTTGGAAGTTTGGAATAAAGTAAGTATCGAATAGGTATTGCTTGCGCGAGTGCCTACCGACAACTTGCACTTTCCAATTTATTTTTTAAACAAATATGTTAGCTATAGTTAGTATCAAAAGTTATATAAATAGAAACCATTAAATCAAATAGGTATACCTAACAAACAATATATTATTATAATATTCATATTTATTATGCCCGCGTCTGTGCATTCGTTCCGATTATTTCACCGTAATCAAAATCATACATGATTGCAGTAACGCAAATAATCAACTGCACAAAATAAAACAAATAGTATTATTTTACCACAATACTAATTTTATGTAAATTAATAACAAGTTGGAATTGCAAATTAAATTTATCTGCGCGGTAATTATATCTAGATTAAAAAATCTCAAGAATATTTTCGAAATAGCCATATCATAATAATATTAATGAATGCTTCCCTACATTAGTAATATCCTAATAATCTAGGGTTGTATGTAACACCCTGCCAGAATCAGTATGTGGCTACAGAACACAAACCTGCATATAATTAGAAAACTATCTACTTAAAGCATCCATATAATTCCTAACAGAAATATAGGGGTGTAATAAACCTTTGTCCGTGCGTGCCATCGTGGCTCTCAAACGGATGAACCAGCTTAATTCTTCGGTTCCGTCTGCATAATACTAGAAAGCCCGAATTCTCATAAGCTTTTATAATTATACTAGCTTTCCGCCCACGGCTTCGCCCGCGTGGTTTATTGGCTTTTCTATACTAAAATATGTATGTATTATACATATAAACCTTCCTCTTGAATCACTCTATCTATTAAAAAAAACCGCATCAAAATCCGTTGCGTAGTTTCAAAGATTTAAGCATACAAAGGGACAGAGAAAGCGACTTTGTTTTATACTATGTAGTGTAGTGAAGCACTTTCGAGACGTGATGAGGTCTAGTCTAGTTGCATAGATAGTCTCAAAAATTTGATCTTATGGAGAAGAATACAACAAGAACTTCTAGATACTGTTTAAAAAAAGATATGTTACACGCAGAATGTGTGGAGATTGACGGATAACACGTCCTAAGTCGACATTATAAAAAGAAGATTCCCAGCATCTGAGAAATCAATGTCATCCTAAAACATATAAATAATTTGGTGAAAGCAATACTTTTCATTATAAAACTTGTCAGTCCCACAAGATGGTAGGCGGCTGATGTGAGTGTAATATAGCTGGTAGGGTCCAGTATGATAAACACATCGCCACATATTCCGGGTCTCCCACGCCGATAATCTAGACAATAACGTCTTTGATTAACGGAGCTCGATGTAAATAGAGCTCTCATGAACCAATTACTGCTTGAAGAGATAACAATTGTAGATATGCATGTAGAACCTAATTATATCTTCATTATATTTAAATTAAGGTTTCACAACCGATGATATACTACCTACCTCCTTGAAATGTTTTACCGCATCTTGATGATATTCCATACAATAATAATGTTGATGGATAAAATCCATTGGGGAAAATAAAACATAAATATTTAGTTCTTCAACTACTTACATATTTATTTTCAACGCATGAAACCATACACCTTAATACTTGTCATGTCTTTATCCACGTGACGTAAAAACAAAACTATAATGAAGTATTCGTTGGGTACATAATATACACCTATTTGTTTTGTACATATAATAGTCTTTAGTTTTTTATTTTATTTATTGTCTGACTGCCTTTAGTTACTGTCTATTAGTCTAGTGGTCCTAAGTGCGACTGTTACCCTAGAGGTCCTGGGTTTGATCCCCAGGTCGAGCAAAGTGTTATTGGGTTTTTCTATGAAATTCTCAGTAGCAACTTGGAGTCTGGATTAGTGCCCGGTTAATGGCAATAGGCTCGCCCCCTATTACATGGGACCTAAACATAACGGCGAAATGTGGGTGTACATTAGTACACCTCTGTCTAACCTACCTGGTATTTATGTTTGTAGTTTTTTTATTATGTTATTGTGTGACTGTGTCAATAAATATTCTTTCTTTATTTCTTACATACTGATAGCATTTAGTAAGTAATTACTACATAAGATAATTGATTTCCGTCAAAAATACCTACTCAATTTAAAATCGTTGCAGTACCTAAATCTCTTTCCACCTGATTTCTAAAAGAAATGCACAAACTTAAGCGAATCTAATTGATTTAGTTTTATTGTAATATAGCAAACTATAAATATTTCTGTCTTTGAGTCGGGAATAAAAGCGTGTGATGTTAATACGTCCGCATTTCACATTAAAAACGTTTTGATCTTGAAATCAGGTGCATCTGCTAACTTTTTATTATTAAACATAACATTTTTAATGTTTAATCTAAACAGTCGTATGGTGTTTTTAAACATATTAACAACATCGATTTTCTGGTTCATATAAAACTTTTAGCATGCTTTTAACTTCTCTTGTGAAACCTGCAGGTTGACTCACATACGGCATCGTTATTCGCGGCGAAAATTGCGGTCGTCAGCGATCCATCAATTGAAACTGGAAACTTACTGACATACATTATACGAGCGGCCTATTATTTACACAAAACAGTGTACAGTTTCAAATTACCAATAAAGGATTTCTTTGTTTACTTTTAACACTTATCTATTAAAAAACCTATAGCTATATATAATTTATGTATTTATACACAATTTTATTAGGTAATAATGTCCATAAGCGTAAATAGTTTTATTTAATATATGTATACATCTGCATAAATAAATACTGACACTGAAATCTGTAATTTAAAAAACAATGGCGCGAAATTTAGAATCCAAGAAAATCCTTTTGGGCAACTTTTTTCTTTATAATCCTTGCTTGAAAACAAACATTTAGCTCTAGTTTATCTTATTATTATTCCATTAAATCCGTATCAAGTTCAACCCACGTTCATTTAATTTCAGATTTAGCTTATTTGTATTTTAAAATTACTGTTTCTATTCACTGTGTGACATATGAGGAAGTTTTTACGGTTCATCTCATATACATTGTCACGTAGAAAAGTTGGAATATACTATTATAGCTATTTTATTGTTAACTATACAAAGAAGGCAAAAAGCAATTTTTCAAGCAACAGAAAGCAGTGTTTATGCTAATGGTTGAATGCAAATATGTCTATATGCGCATGATTTTCACTCATACAACCTGAAACTGAGTTACACAACGTGTACAATTTTCTTTGTGGAAAATATCTATAAATAATAATAATAAATGAATAATACCTTGAAGATGTTATAGATATTTTTCCAAAGAGTTTTAAATGGGTTAGGTTTAATATTGAAATGCCTTTGCCTTCAACTCATACGAATGATTGTTAATGACATCATTTTCAAGGATTTGAAATATTTTCACACGCACTTTTATTGTTCTTTCTTCAAACGCATCACCGTCTAACAGAAGATTAGTTTTAACTAATCTTTATGAATACTTCAAATGCCTATTCCACAAACAATGAATATTGACGATATTATAATTAGAACCGGTTACAATAAGCCTCTAATTTGTGTACATTCGTTCTGGTGCCATTGTTCATGATTTGAAGTCTTACTTTAGCACAAAAATGAAATCAGGGCAGTCCGATTTCTCCTGAGAAAAAAATATAATAGTAAATAACGATGAACAAGATAATAGAAAGAGTGAGAAGCAATTTCCCAGCTTCATTCGATGAACCGAGATGTAGAGCGCGGGTAGATTCTTAATTCCACTGCAAACAATGTTAGAACGAACAACAGCTGAGATCCACCGTATTGCAATACCGTAGTCGGCCTACTTGTTCACAAAAATTACAAATGACGCAGTAATCACAATCGTCGTTTTGTCTCATTATTTTACTGCCAGTCTGGTCCATGGCAACATTTGTACTAACTTTGTTTAGACAGCTTGTCTCGAAGATTTCATGATATTTCAATGGCAAAATCATGTATTTTTTAAATATAAAATTCTGCCAGTACCATGCCTTTATATTTGAGATTTGTATATTGGTGAATCAAAATCCTGAACTTTTTGAAACATTTGATATTAATTCAAGAAATAAACACAAACTTAAATTTGCAGGCAATTTAAGTTTGTGTTTATTTCTTGAATAAGAGTAGAAATATTTAGGAAAAATGCTTATTGTATGTCAATAAAAATATATAACCTTCCAAAAATAATTAAAGATTTGCCTTCTGCGAAATTTAAAAACAAACTTTTCACCGTTTGGATACAGAAAAAATACTACAGCGTTAGTGAATATTTAGAAGATAAGACATTATAAAACATAAATGTAAGTAGGATATAGAAATATTATTTAATATATATTTGTTGAATTTTTCTCTTTATTAATAACAACAGTCTTACTTATTATTATAATTATATATATTTGCACGCCTCATGAGGCAGAATATGTCGTACTTTAAAATACCAACACCTGTATTTTTACGCATACCACATTTTAGCAAATAAATACATTTGATCTAATTTGATGTACTTACAATATTAATTTATAACCAAATTGAAAAGCAAAGAAAATATACAAAGGTCATCAATTAACGTGTGTAAGAAAGGCATGAGCAAGCCATCTACTTATAGCTTAAAAATAAATTATTTTAGTCGAGCCTTCTACGAACACCAAATACATATGTATAGGTCAAGAGTAACAATTGGCGTTCTAAAATAAATAAAACAATAGATAAGTAAAAAGAATAGTACCTAATCTTTGCAGAAATTTCTAATTGTATTGATTTTATAACCAATGATTTTATAATCATCTATACTACATAATATGATACTTTAAATTGGTTATATAAAAAGGGGCGACGCTGATGTAGGTAACGAACAAAACGCGGGTCACATTCCTTAGGGCCTATTGTGCCACTATCGCTCTTGTACTTACGCATAAATCTCAGTTTGGTTAATAAGTGTGGGCGCAACATGGCCACCAAACAGTTACGTTATATTAGCCATAAATTCCTACGACAATATTATACGGCCAAGTGACTTGTATCCGCTAATAAGTTGACAATCTAAGTCTAGAACAAAATGTACAATTATTTATAATATGATCTAGGTAAGTATATCAGGTTTTCTTGCTGATAACCTTGATGTTCAACCGCGATAGTTATCACGTTTTCACCTACTATCGCAACGGCAATCTTATCTCACAATGAAACCCTTACAATTTTACCAAATATTAATTTAACCCAACCATTTTCCATAATTAAATTAACAACCAGTCTTATTAACTTCAACATCAGTTTAATCGACAGATTAAACTGCACATCTTGATATATTCAAGCAGTGAAGACTTATTTTTACTTTAAAAGAGATGGCGATGTCTAGACTAATAACGTCTCTTAAAAGTTTGTAAAAGTTTATTTAACGTTGAACTTGTAACCTTCTCGCTTTAATTTACTAGAGAGCTTTCATCTAGTTGAAACAAATCTCTAGATAACGAATAGAGATTAGAGACTGTTGTTTTGCCGGTTCACACATAGCATTGGCGGTCGCGACCACTTAAACTCCCTTGGAATGAACAACTAATGGATTCAGGCTTAATGGCGGTCCACTTGAGTTCAAAGGAGAGCCGTAGGGGAACAATTGAGGCGCTCGCGCTCGCGCTCCCGCCCGACGCCCGATATGCTGATGCTACGAATTCTGCTTTTGATTGTGTCACGTACACTTTTGTAGACAAGTGCTCATTTTAATTGCGTGTTTCTATTGTAAAAACTGAATAGCATTTTGAATTCGATGATATCATTTCTTTTGACTTGTTCATATTATTACGTAAGTAACAATAAAATAAATAAAATCTACGCTTAGAATTAAAATAAGAAAAGTAAAGCATATGCATGCAAAAAGTATTCTAATTTTCTTCTTAAATTTTACCTACCTCTGTGTTTTGTTAAACATAAATATAACAGAAAATAAAACTTTGAACAGATGGGTATGGTGTTTTGTCGTGGTACTATTTTAGATGGTGACTAACTAATGTTTGTTTATATTATGTAGAATACGTCGTATTATGAATTGCGTCATAGCTTCCAAGTAGAAGCACAAATCAGGAGAGCTTAGATCTATTGTCACTAAAGAAAATAATTTTGTAATAAAAAGTAGATACTACATATTGAACACTCCGGAGCAAAAGCGTGGGAGCAACCTGCTTCGATTTCAACGCGTCTCCATTGATATCTTTATAACCATGTCACACATATTGAGACGCCTATAATATCATTCTAAATAATACATCGTGGTAACAAGAATACTCGGCTAACGATGGGTAATTTAAATACCACTTCCGTAACTGGCAATGACAGGACCAGTGCTGCGGCGCCAAATTCGGCTCACAACGGTACTGCGTCGGCAAAAATTAACGCCAATTTCCTCCACTAGATAAACTAGTCTGGTATTGTTGTTCGCTGCAAATTAATTGCACTAAACAATGCCATTCTCTTGGCATAGAGCAGTTATGTCAAAGTCTGTTATTAAAAACGAATTAACTGTTTCTTCTTACACATACAACGGGTTGTTTTCAAAATAAATAATACTTGTAGTACAGCGAATGTAATGAATCATTATTTTGAATGAATCAGTCTTTTAATTAATGAAAATATTATTATTTAGTACTTTAACCCAGCTTCATTCATAGTTAATTAATTATAGTGGGTACTTACAGAAGTTTGTCACAGATAAATGGGATTGTTTTCGACATCTGAAACTCATGAATAGAATAACAGTTACGTACGCCATTGTTCATTTGATATTCTAAATAAAATCTCCGTTCAACGCGCTGGTCAATAGTAAATACCTTTCCCCTGTTTTTTGTTCGACCGCAAAGTTCTTTATTGGTCGTAAAGTTCACCCTTGGGATCAGGAACCCGGAATTTAATTACTTGCCAGTGTACTCTACGATGTCTACGCTCTCCCCTGAGATTAATAGTATCCTGGTGTCCAAAAATATACTGATCCCTTATGTATACAACTAGTCATGTATAGATATCGCTACAGACTAACCAGGTCTACTTATCTACAAAATACTGGCTAGTACTTGGGATATATTTATTTTTCTGTAACGTAACTTGAAAGGCAATATCGACAAGTAAGGAGATTAAGTTTGAATATAAAGTCCCGTCTGTGAAAGTTTATTGACATTTCTACCGCAGAGAATTTTCTCGATATATCGAGACAAGGAGTTCCTTTACTACGTTCCTTTAATACCACATAGCTGGAATAGCCAGCACATTACTGTTTTACTGTACCTACACTATACACAAATAATAACTAGTCGTTAAATAACACACTGCACGCAAGCTCTCGGTACTAACCTTCTGTCAGGCTTGAAATGAGCGTGTATTTATAATTAATTCAGGGCCATTAAAATATAAACCGATATTACTGACTGAGGCAGCATAGAACGCATCAAGTACGCATCTACTATTTAGTATGAGTTGTGGGCAAGTCTGACGGAGCGGATATCCGCAGAGGTACCAGTTGGCAGCTCCCACTTGAGTCACATGAAACGTTGTTTGGGTTAGATTCTAATTTCAATAACATCTGTCTGGGATAGTAAACGATTTAATGCCAGTCTATAATTTTACGACGTGGATGCAATGAGTTATACATAATTAGAATATGTACATATTAAATTACATAGCTCACGTGTTTCACAGAACGTAATTTCGTTAAAATTTCTTATTCATTTATTTATAAGATAGAAATCAATATGTTTATGACTGTATTGTTTAATCCTTTTTCATATTGCGAGGATAAAATCGTGACATGACCCTTCGTTTCGGCTAAGCCATGTCGGCTAACGAATATTTAACGAGTTATGTAGGTCACAACTAGACATATTGTTCAAGTTATGCGACAGGGCTCCACTGACCGGACGTCGTTGTTTGCCGACCTAAACCCACGCCGTGTAGGAGGTGCTGTGGTCAATGTTTATGCGTCTTTAATCCTCAACTACCAGTTTTATAATTTAAATTACAGAGTTACATTCATGCAGGCACATGCTACCATACTATTTAACTGGAAGTCCCTCTTAGGATTTAAGTGGTCATAAAGCCACATCTAATTATATCGAGCTTCTAATAAGCACAAGTGGTTACTATATTTAGCGATGCGTGATGGCTCTAGTTTATTAAGTCTAAGTACAGTAATCATGACTATGAGTAGGAAGGAACCTAACTTTTTTATGATTATCGATTTCTTTATATCTAATGGAATTTTATCAAGCTTCACTTAGCATTTGTAAATTATTGCTAATGACACTGCGGAGTATTCAAATATGCTAATATAAAAACAACAACCTAGTTCCTTAGGTAGACTGGTAGAAACGCTATACAGACTTACCTACTGAAACTTCTTACCTTCGTGTAAAGACAACGTTTCCGAAGGTTTTTTCTTTCACCTACATCGTTCTTTCACAGGTTAGATCACAATGGGAGCCCCTGCGTGGGGTTCGCGCGGCGGTGGCGGCGACCGTCCGCGGCTGCTGCGCATGACGCCGCTGCGCCACAGCTTCGCTGCGCCCGCGTCGCCGCCCGCACCACCCCCGCGTGCGCACGACTACGCCTCCGACGCCGACACCAACAAGAAAGGTAACTTCCTTATGTGTCATATAACCATTAATGGTGTTAGTGTCGTTTACATAAGCTGCTCGCTTGGTTTATTTAGAACATTAACTGGATGATGTTAGATTTACACTCACTCTACATCCGCTAGAATAGAAATACCCCGCTACTTACTTATGAAAGTACTTAACACAATCTGTATCTACGCGTACTTCAAGAAAGTTTTAGTTTCTCTATGTATATCGAGAATTGTTAACTTTTCAGAAGAAGGATGGAACGCTAACTTATCACAAAGATGGCGAAAACTACGTCGTCGATGTTCCCGATTGAGGCCCGGTTCCGGAAACCGAGAACCAAGTCCTGTGCGCTGTTCACCGTCGCCTCCGAGGCCACCAGCACACTGCTCCCCCGCACCACCTTCCAAGCTGTCCTTCAGACATCGAGGAAAAGTTTACACAACAGCGTCACTTCGGGTCACAAGCGGTGCTCCAGATTTACTTCGAGCTCTGGGAAAACTGGGTGGCGGACTTCGACGCCGTGCACTATCCGCACACGACGTGTTGGCGCCACCGCAACAACAACCATCCACTTTCTACGTCCCTAGTCCTACGGCAACACGGCATCCGCCCTCACCCTCCCCTCCGCGGCAGCCGGCTTCTGTGCGCAGACGGTGTAGTTCACCTAACGTTTATCGAGCAGCTAAAGACGCTGCAGCGCAAAGAGACCGGGCACCGCTTATTAGTAATGAAGACGAAAGTCGAGACGTGATTGACTATAACTATGTTCCTGAAAGAAGGAAGAATAGTTCTGAGGGGCGGAGTCGTCGCCCCTACAGTGAAAATGTAGAATTGGATGTTCCATACCGAAATGGATATAATCGGCTGCAATGTGAAGCTTCACAAAGATTGTGGGAGGAGCCCTATAGGTTGCCACGCGTTCAGTCTAAGCAAGAGCCTATACAACAATTACGGAATGGAGTAGCAGAGTTGCGAGTCAGTGCAACTCCAAGATCAGCGCGGCCACCACCCGCGCCGCCTGCCTCTACACAAATAGGGAAGCGACCACCAGCACCTGAACCGCGAGATACACACACTTTTGAGGTAAGAACAGAAATATTATTAGCGTGTAGTTAACAGTAAAATATATATTATTACACTAAGCGTCGACATAAAAAAACTAATTATCTTTTAGCCCGCACCACCTTCTGATAATGTATTTTGAAACGAAAGAATATACCTACCTAATTTTTAATAAAAGTCCACGCTAAAAGTCAAAGTCAAATGACTAAATAAATGACACTAAAACAGGTGATTGTGAAAAGTTCAAAAGTACCTACTTAGTAACACCGTGTGATGGGTAGATTTTATCACTGCAAATCAAATTCATTATAATTATATTGGTACCAGATTCCTGTGTTTCATGTCATTAAGCCGGCCTTTAATAACGTTGCAGGTGCGGTTTACAAAGTCAGCCGGCGGGAAAGGACTTGGGTTCAGCATCGTGGGAGGGCGAGACTCACCTCGAGGAGACATGGGCATTTTTGTCAAAACCATCTTCAACAACGGCCAGGCGGCTGAATCTGCATTACGAGAAGGTGGGTTCCATAATAACGACTGGATTATTATTTACTTGACACAGATTTTAACGTTTTAAGGTATTGTTATCGCAACGCCGTTTCATGACCCCTTTTGTTTATGGCGTGTCGAATAGCAATCAATCAATCTAATGTGGAACAACACATACGTTGACATGAGATACGATGATAGTTTGTTTCTGTCAATACTTCCTCATTAAGGCTTTTAAAGATAGAATGGTCACATTAATATCATGTTCATAAATACAATCTTAACCATCAAATAAATAATACAATAATAATTAAAAACATCGGGTTCGTCAAGATATGCCAAGGTTTTATATGCCAACGTTATTAATATTTAATAGAAAGGTGCAGAAAATTCCTCAGCGACTGTTGCACGACAGCTGCATGTTTTATTATCTAACTGTTACTTACACCTGCAATTCATAAGCTATAAATAACAATTTAAAGGTTATACTCAATTGAACAAACGGCCTATTTAGCACTGCCACGTAGCAATTAGATCGCCCTTGTAGAATGCGAAGGTACTACATTCAAATAAAAAAAATACATATTACGAAACAAGTGATTAATGCTCGATTTCCTAGGAGGGTTCTAAGAAGCTGTATGTTCTCGCATTTAATAGGCTGTTTATATAAGCAATGATTTTCTCCGTATAGGCTTAGATACAGAGTACCTGTTAGATACATAAAACTGCTACGAGACTCTAAAACAGTCAACAGACATGTACAAGTTAGTCGTCGTATTTAAATTTCACGTCGTATAGAAAAGTAAATAAGTATGTTTTTAATGTTTCAGTACATACTCGTTTATACCATAAAAACATTAAAACAAGTTTACTTCCTTTACTTTGGATACTAGTCCCGCAATATATTTTAATTCTCTCTCTCTTCTCTGAAAATATATTTGGTTGGCGAAATCACTTCCAATATAGGTATATGTGCTTGCTTACCAAAAATTAAGCTGAGAATGGGAGCATGAGCATCTGATTAATGTGTTTGCACACAGCGGGATCAGGATAGTGCATTCGAGATAATCAAAGCATTTTCTTCACTTGCTGATCTGGTATCGTCATGCGACGGATCGTTAGCCTCCCTAAAAAAATGGTTGAGGACAGGTCAACTCAAAGCTGTTATGGCTCTTTCTTCAAAAAGGCCTGTATAAAATTTGCCCTACATTGTAAAACTCACATATCTATAACTATTGTATGGACGTTAAAAGAGAACATGATTTTCTGAGTTTGTTTCGAAATTTCTTCTCAGAGGTCGTCAGATAGGAAATCTCGGCGCCATCTAGTTAAAAAAATATATTTAAAAAACAACTTCTAGGTAAATGTCTTTAAAAGCACAGATATTAGATCTGTGTTTAAAAGATCTATTTACAGAAATAAATATCATTCCATTTCATTTCATAAAAAGTTAGTAGTATTATTTTTGGAAGAAGTCCAACTTTAATTATCCAATTCAGCAACGCCCGTAACATCCCCTGTTGAGCAAACCAATTGTGTGTGTAATAAAGCACTTGTGTGTTAAATGATGATAATACTTGTTATTCTAAAATTTATAAGAACTGCATTGCCCCTGGCAATTCAGTCCCGAACATGTACCTGCTGAATTCTTATCTGTCATATTCACGGATAGCCAGAGGTATATGTAGAAAGTGGTACATTAACAGCCCATGTCAAAATCATATTATTCATATAATAGTCATATTACCATTATGCTGAAATAAACCATATGATAAAAAAATGGGTATAATTTAGACGATCACCAGAAATGTTTTTAAGATCCTAACCCTAAGCACCAAATATTCTTTTTGCTTCCCAAAATAGATAAATGGTCACCAAATTTGAACACAGACTACTTTAATGTAAGACTGAAATTACTTTTTTGTCCAGCTGATGATTTTAATATGGGAATCCGAATTCGGCCTATTTAACTAACATTATATGAAGTATTACCTATTACCTATACTATTTTTATGGCAGTCAATAATAAGAAAAATTGGGTTTATTTGATAACATTTTAGGAAACGTAATTTGGTGACCATTTATCCATTTTGGTGAACGTTTCGAATTTTATTGGTAGTAAAATAGGTACATTTTTGGGGGCGTTTAAACACAAGCCTAAAAAAATTGGCCCAACCTTACAATTGGATCTAGGATCTTATGAGATCCTAGATAGCCGATCCTAGGCTGCTGGATATGTCCAGCAGCCACAATTAATGACTTTGAACTGACAGCTGAAGCTTTTCAATACCTTAGTCATGAGATGTGATTACCAATAGTTATTTTTAGAATACTCATAATGTTAGTGAAATGATTCTCTTATTATTTAATAATTCTTATTATTGAATATTTATTCCAGGTGATGAGATTCTATCAGTGAATGGACGGGGCACGGCAGGGTTGACACACGGCGAGGCTATCCGCCTGTTCAAGGATGTGCGCGCAGGGCCGGTGCTGCTGCGCGTGACGCGCCGCCCGCCGCGCTGACTGCGCTGCGCCTGCTGTGACCTTTTGCACGACCAGCAGGCGCCGCCAGACATCTACTCTACCATGTAGGGCATGCAGCTCATAAGACCACCACAGGCTTAACGTAAAGTCATGTGACGCTCTTTGTATATTCAGTCTACCGCAGATAGACATACTACCACAGAATATGATAATGAAGCTGTAAAGAATATGTCAAGTACTTTAATTAAAATATATTAAATTTCTCTCGTTATATTTTAATTAGTACTAAGTTAATGACATTATACGAAGGGTTTTAAGTACTATAATTGCTCTTCTGATATTAGAAGTCACTGTTAAAGGCTGGCAGTTGCATCTCATAGAAAGCTTGCCGCGAAATAATTAATTAAATTCCAAAACTTGTCGAGAACACGGACAAGGAAAAGGTAACTTAATTATGGTACAAGTTTTACCACGATCCTCAAATCTATTGAGTTATGGCAAAAGATGATAGGTGTGAACATTAAATAGGTACTTACTACGGACCTAAGGGTCCGTAGTAAGTACACGGTTTCAAAATGCTGATAGTAAGCTATCAGCATTTTGAAACCGTGTATATCTTAACTTTCCATACATTCCATAAATAATCCCAGTAAACGCCTATTTTGAAATAAAAAACCTCCTTGGCTTTCAAACTTATTTGACACTTTCATGGCATAAACATAAACTGCGTCACTCTTGATACGATATTTGAGCTGCTTTGACGTCAGTCTATATTAAAAATAGTTAACTTTTAAGACCGGTCAGTGATAAGAAAGTTATTATTGTACAAAACAAAAGTATTCATAAAAAATAAAAACTGAATTAAAATACTTTAACGCTATGTAATTCAAGTAAAAATAAAAATGCGTGATCATAATTGATAGTGCTATTAAACTAACAATTAAATGTATCCTAAATTATGTATTTTTGTGAAAGTATACCTACCTAATAAGAATCTATTTTGGCAATTTTCCGTATCGTAACGTCCAATCGTGTAGGTATTTGAAAAAGTAATGTATTTGAAAAATATTATATCAACGTATTTAGTAATTAATCCTTTTCGTTCTGAGAGCAGACCCGTGCCCAGCAGTGGGACAATATGTGGGTTGATGATGATGATTTATTAATTGCTGATAGCAATTATCTGAGCCGCAATTGGAATGACGTACTTTCTGTAGGTACCTAGATATGTATACATATTTTTGATAAAAAGTGGTGTAACGGGTTGCATATATTTGGCATATAAATTGCATGGATATTATGTAATTTTTTTATAAATATTAACCGAACTTACGAAGGCAAACGAAAAGTATTAAATGCACACAGTTTAATACAGTTTGATTAAAATTGACTGTGATATTGATATTCAAAGCTGATGACCAGGCGAAGTTTTTTGTAATAATCTTAATTATAAGACAACTAACTTATTTTTATATCGTTAATTGCATTTTACTTATAAAACTAATCTAGTATTTATTGTAAAGATTACACAGTACATAAAAATAATAATAAACTTATTTTATTAAGAAGATAATAAATAAAATTATAAGTTAATTGTAAGAAATTCTCTGCAAGATTTAAAATCGTCTTTTCAAGTCTTGAAGGAAAAGGAAGCATGTTCTGTCGTTACATGTTTTTATTATAATACCTTTAACGAAATACTTTATTATAGTTATACTGACAACATTCAGTTTAAGACATTCCTTTACCTTTAAAAGAACGAAAGAATACTAAAATCATAAAGAATAAGAGGGCATAAAGCTATTTTCATTCAGTCAAATAGTATGAATTTTGACGTTTAAAGTCACGACCCCATGTTACAATTGTAAACATTTGAAAACATTGTGTTAATCGTGAAATAATGCCTTACTTATAGTTAGTATAAAAGGAATGCTAAGTTATTTAAATAATGAAAATGTCTCAGACAGAAAGGCAGACATTTAATATGTTTATATAAGATGTGTGATAGTACATAATAATAATACAATATTATTATATACTTAATACAGTTCAGTTAATATTGTAACTTTACTCATAAGATTATATTCGACCAATGATGTAGAAAAATAACAATGTAATGGTGGCTAACTGAATATTTTTGCATTTTAAGAATTATAGCATTTTATTGTGAATACGTGCGCAACAATATACATAAATATTTAAAAGGTACATCTTGTTTCATTCATGCTCCATAACTTACACGAAAACTTCTTGTCTTGATGGAATTTGTTTTAAAAATGCCAATTCACCAAATACGGCCTTTATAGCCCCCTTATAGATGATCCAGCTTGTGTAGATACAAAGTAGCTAGATACTGTAGCGCTGAAATAGAATAATAACAGTCAATTAAAGTTAAAATGTAAAAATATAAGAAATGTGAAAAAAAAACATAAAACTTGAAGTAATGTAATTGCATACATTCTATTCGTAATCACTTATTCATTAGGTACGCAGCTGTATATTATCATAGAAAAAGCTCACGTACGGTGGCCAGCACATCAAGATACCACAAAATGTCAAATTTTATCAGTTGATTTTGAACTTTATCGTCAACAAGTTAAGGTTTAAAATCACTTGGAGAAATTTGACAGTTTTGTATATCTTGACCTGCTGGCGACTGTACCTTAATGCAATTGTGAATTTAATCAAAAAGTCTAATGGAATTTTCTTACAAACAGCTGAGTCCAATTACACAGAAATGTTCGTATATCTTAAAATGTTGCCGAATGCAATTTTATTCCAAATAAAAGGAATTCATTTGCATCCCAGACAGATATATAAGAACTACATATATTCAGTATATAGGTACGAGTATATAAACGTTTGTCGGACAAAGTTTATTTATGTATATTGACTAGATAGGTGAGTAGGTACAAATATGCATTTGTGTTTCTTTGGAATGGAGCGCGCGGTAGGTATTTGCGAACCTCATTAACCCCGTGAACGTCTTCCATGACATTAATCGCCTGTGAATGACGTGATTACACCACAAATTTATTATTTCATAATTACATCAGTTAATAGAAAGAGGTTGCCTATTTACACTACTATCTCTGTGAGCTTACACGGCCACACTCCATATACATAAAGGTTCAATTGATTATGTAAGTGCAGAAGCAATAACAAAAATATATCGATAAACATCGATATGATTTTTTGAAGATCTAGTGCTCCCAACATCATAGGTCACCAGAAAATTGTAGATACCATTCGTTTAATATAATCAAGTCAGACTATAAACTGAGTTAAAAAGGAAGATGACAATAATAAATTGAACGAATGATTTCCGATACATTCATTATGAAAATTGTTTTAAAAAAAATAATGCATTTTACGAAAGTAACAGTAGTAGGTTAAGGTGACATGACGTACGAATTTTCTTTACGAGAGCCATTTACAATATTTCTACAGTTAGGTATCTCGTAACGTTTCGGTGAGCACAACCCTTGTTCAGAAGTTTGAAATTCCAAATATAATTCTAAATCCTGCGTACCGTAACACTGAAGAGGTCTTCTGATGAAGACTTGTGTACCAGTGGACGTGTGACGAGATATATTTATGGATCGAATGAATTTTAGTAATTCGAGCACAACTACTTACCTACCTACTTTCGCAATGCAGGATTCGCTTAGATTGGTTGGTTTGTCGCTGTTTAAATGCGCCAATATGTGGTTCTTTAGGTAGCGAGATAGATGTCGCTGCAACGGTATCATGTCTGTATTCTTCGAAAGGTTAAGCAGAAATGTATTTACACCCTCAGTTCGCCGGTGAGTTTTGGTGAGCGTTTTTAGGTTGTCGAGGCTATTACCATTTACCAATTTACGCGCAGGTACTAAGAAACTGGTTACAAACCTTGCCTTGAAAACACTTAACCTTATATTAAACCCATTATGCTCTATAGCCAATAAACGAATTAACTATAAATACTTATGATAATATCCACAATTGTTGGCCAGCTTCTCTTACAATGTTTTCGAGCCATACATTTTATGTGTTTTCAAATATTGTGTTGTACACAACAACAAGTTGAAGAGGATCCCAAAGAGACCTCCGTTGACTGACTTGATGATCATAATAAGAAAATTATAAACACGGCTCTGAGTATTTCTGACTTGTGGAATTAAGTGTATGTTTTACCAGGTACTGCAAAGAAAACAATATTTTTATTACATTGATTATATAATATAATAATAGTAACATACAGATTAATAGTAACTAAAATAACATATTATTTGACTTAATAAGTAAATAAAGAATATTTGTATATTCATTAAAGGGTACATAATCAAATATTAATAACGAGAACAGTTACATGTCAATTCCGCTTGAAGTCATGTATTGCAACTTTTAAGACCATGAATGACAATTAGGTGAAACAAAAATAGTGATCCTCAATTTTAATAGAACTACGAGTATCTAAAAATATTCAACAATCATTTTTCTCCAATACTATGCTCGTATAGCTAATTAAATGACATGCTGGCTCTTTCTTTTTAATACAGATCCAAAAGAGACTCAATATAGGCAAGACAAATAATTAAATTGATTTCAAATGACGCTTTGCTAAGAGTCATTACAAGCGGTGACGTACTTAACATAACCCGCTAAGTAAAAATCAGTTATTAATAAATAACAAAATATTTACAAGTTCTTAACTAAATAGTTCGATGTTATTATAACTAAACAATGGTATGATAGGTACCGCTATTGGCAATAAGTATCATGGCAAGTAAAAGTTAGCGTAAGGACTATTAATACTTTCCAAAAGATCTATGGGCCCATTTTGTCTAAAACATATTGTCATAAATATACATGAAGCAAGTGAGGTTATACAGAAAAGAAATAATTGCAGTTTAAAATGAAACAAGGTATCAGATATTTGCAGTACCTACATTCAACATTATCAATCTCTCAAACAGCGTCTTTATGGGATTACGTTATTATTGCAAGTGAAAAGATTTGATTACTGTCGAAAACGTACGCGAAGGTACTAACAATTATGCTTACGTACTTAATGTGAAAGCTAAGCTTTATTATGATGCTTCACAAGCTGATATTTTATTTACGTCAATTATATACATCACCGTGTGCGCATAATGATTCATGAAACTACAAATGGCACTAATGATATCAATTTTGATCTTCGTTTTATACTTAACGCTCCTTGCACTCTAAGTACAAAGCCTAAAAATTCAATGTTGTCTCCAACATTTTTACAATCCAGACTAGCGAATTAATAAATAAACGATTTTTAACACAAATGAGACACAGTCTTACAAAACCTATCATTACGAGAATCCGTTTCAGACAGTTCAACATAAATTACCTATTTACAATCTTATAGAAACAGTGACTAATGAATGAGGCAAATTGTAAAAAAGAGAAGAAGAAATTACAAGTCCCGAAACCCTAAACTCAACGCATTTCCCTAAATTAAATGGTATCAGTTAGCACGGGTTTGCTCTTTCTCTTCAGACGATCGCCCGCAGATAAATGAATTTAAACCGGTCTCTGAGACACGTCATCAATTTTATGATTACGGAGATCTTTTCGACGAATTTGATATCACTATTACAGTGATTTACTGTATTTGAACTTTTTAGATAATTTAAATATCCATATTGCCTTTAGGGTTCCTAAGTACAAGGGTAACTGGACCAGCAGGCAATGCCTTGAGAGCTGCCCAAGCTTGTGTGCGTGTGAAGCCTTCCATCGACTGCCCTCCAGCTGATAGAAGTTCAGCACCGACTAGAACACGACCACTTTGTGCTGCTGCTCCTCCTGGAATTTAGTTTTATAGTATTAATAAAATCTTTTAAAATTAATGCACATTTGTTAGATTCCTTCAATAACTCATTAGCAATTAAAATAGATAATCTATAATTACCTGCAAAAAGTTTTTTAATTGTCAGAGGATGATCGCCGCGCGGTGAGTCTCGGCCGCCGTCCAACCCGAAGCCGAGCCCAGCTCCACCACCAGCTTTCTCCAGTAAAACTGTCACAACAGATCTGGTAGTTTTACTATCTTCTCCCAAATCTTTATCTTCAACCTCATGTCGGACCTTCGACTCCGCTGTAGAATCAAATGAAATGTTAATTAATATGGTAAACGTTAAAAACAAACTGGGAAATGCAAAACTGTTATTTACACGCACCTTTGTCAGAGCCGCATCCAACACCATTTGCAGTTTGTTGATTTTCGATCTCTATTTCGATAATAACTTCTGAACGTTGTTCCTGAAAAATAAAAAATAATGCAATATTTGTTGAATACTGTATACAATTTCTTCTTATATTTATTTTATTCTTTTTTATATTTATTCTTCGCAGCCATAAGATGGACGCAGTACTGAAGAAAATATGGGATTGAGATCTATTTTATATCTCTAATCTCTAGTGTTAGAAATATCACAGTAGACAGTACAATGTCTACTTTCATGTTTGAATAGCTACCTACATATTTATTTTGTAATTAAATTAGGCACTTTGGTGTTATTCTATAAGCAAAGTGTTCCACATAATGTGAGTGAATGGAGTCATATAACTATGTCTACAATATGATTGTACAAAATTATATTTACCTACCTACCTTACCTACCTACTTTCGCAATGCAGGATTCGCTTAGATTGGTTGGTTTGTCGCTGTTTAAATGCGCCAATATGTGGTTCTTTAGGTAGCGAGATAGATGTCGCTGCAACGGTATCATGTCTGTATTCTTCGAAAGGTTAAGCAGAAATGTATTTACACCCTCAGTTCGCCGGTGAGTTTTGGTGAGCGTTTTTAGGTTGTCGAGGCTATTACCATTTACCAATTTACGCGCAGGTACTAAGAAACTGGTTACAAACCTTGCCTTGAAAACACTTAACCTTATATTAAACCCATTATGCTCTATAGCCAATAAACGAATTAACTATAAATACTTATGATAATATCCACAATTGTTGGCCAGCTTCTCTTACAATGTTTTCGAGCCATACATTTTATGTGTTTTCAAATATTGTGTTGTACACAACAACAAGTTGAAGAGGATCCCAAAGAGACCTCCGTTGACTGACTTGATGATCATAATAAGAAAATTATAAACACGGCTCTGAGTATTTCTGACTTGTGGAATTAAGTGTATGTTTTACCAGGTACTGCAAAGAAAACAATATTTTTATTACATTGATTATATAATATAATAATAGTAACATACAGATTAATAGTAACTAAAATAACATATTATTTGACTTAATAAGTAAATAAAGAATATTTGTATATTCATTAAAGGGTACATAATCAAATATTAATAACGAGAACAGTTACATGTCAATTCCGCTTGAAGTCATGTATTGCAACTTTTAAGACCATGAATGACAATTAGGTGAAACAAAAATAGTGATCCTCAATTTTAATAGAACTACGAGTATCTAAAAATATTCAACAATCATTTTTCTCCAATACTATGCTCGTATAGCTAATTAAATGACATGCTGGCTCTTTCTTTTTAATACAGATCCAAAAGAGACTCAATATAGGCAAGACAAATAATTAAATTGATTTCAAATGACGCTTTGCTAAGAGTCATTACAAGCGGTGACGTACTTAACATAACCCGCTAAGTAAAAATCAGTTATTAATAAATAACAAAATATTTACAAGTTCTTAACTATACTCCATTTGGTTAGGTACTTAACTAAAGGTAAACAATAAAAATGGCGGCTTTCAGAGCTGTTCAACCTTTTATTACAATGGTATCACATGATTTGGGAGTGAAATTAATAACAACACAACTAACAATCAATAAAAACAAAGAACAAACAAAATAATAACTAATTAACACAATTTACGGCAAAAGAAACACAAAAACGACCGAAAGTAAAGTAATTACAAACTGTTACGTATGGCGTCTGGTTACCCGACTAAGTATAATATCGGTTTATTATTTTGCTCCGCTTCCTCGCAATACTACTTCTCAATTTTTCCGAGTTATCAAAAGTCTACTACGTGGAAAAATGTTTTGAATATCTGTATTTTTAGATTCTTTCTAGTAGGCACTTTGCAATACTTTGTGTCATATTTATAAATTTTGATTTAATTAATTGTTCGCAAGCTCAAGAATAATGATTACCATTTAATATTAAACAAAGAAGTAAGATATGCTAGTATATAAAAGGAAATGTGATTTTGAATTATTAAATTATTTATTTTAGTGACGTTTTATTTCGAAATGAAAAATGGCCCTATAAAAGAACCTTTTTTATGATTTGTTTACATTTAGTTAAGTACCTAACCAAATGGAGTATAAATAGTTCGATGTTATTATAACTAAACAATGGTATGATAGGTACCGCTATTGGCAATAAGTATCATGGCAAGTAAAAGTTAGCGTAAGGACTATTAATACTTTCCAAAAGATCTATGGGCCCATTTTGTCTAAAACATATTGTCATAAATATACATGAAGCAAGTGAGGTTATACAGAAAAGAAATAATTGCAGTTTAAAATGAAACAAGGTATCAGATATTTGCAGTACCTACATTCAACATTATCAATCTCTCAAACAGCGTCTTTATGGGATTACGTTATTATTGCAAGTGAAAAGATTTGATTACTGTCGAAAACGTACGCGAAGGTACTAACAATTATGCTTACGTACTTAATGTGAAAGCTAAGCTTTATTATGATGCTTCACAAGCTGATATTTTATTTACGTCAATTATATACATCACCGTGTGCGCATAATGATTCATGAAACTACAAATGGCACTAATGATATCAATTTTGATCTTCGTTTTATACTTAACGCTCCTTGCACTCTAAGTACAAAGCCTAAAAATTCAATGTTGTCTCCAACATTTTTACAATCCAGACTAGCGAATTAATAAATAAACGATTTTTAACACAAATGAGACACAGTCTTACAAAACCTATCATTACGAGAATCCGTTTCAGACAGTTCAACATAAATTACCTATTTACAATCTTATAGAAACAGTGACTAATGAATGAGGCAAATTGTAAAAAAGAGAAGAAGAAATTACAAGTCCCGAAACCCTAAACTCAACGCATTTCCCTAAATTAAATGGTATCAGTTAGCACGGGTTTGCTCTTTCTCTTCAGACGATCGCCCGCAGATAAATGAATTTAAACCGGTCTCTGAGACACGTCATCAATTTTATGATTACGGAGATCTTTTCGACGAATTTGATATCACTATTACAGTGATTTACTGTATTTGAACTTTTTAGATAATTTAAATATCCATATTGCCTTTAGGGTTCCTAAGTACAAGGGTAACTGGACCAGCAGGCAATGCCTTGAGAGCTGCCCAAGCTTGTGTGCGTGTGAAGCCTTCCATCGACTGCCCTCCAGCTGATAGAAGTTCAGCACCGACTAGAACACGACCACTTTGTGCTGCTGCTCCTCCTGGAATTTAGTTTTATAGTATTAATAAAATCTTTTAAAATTAATGCACATTTGTTAGATTCCTTCAATAACTCAGTAGCAATTAAAATAGATAATCTATAATTACCTGCAAAAAGTTTTTTAATTGTCAGAGGATGATCGCCGCGCGGTGAGTCTCGGCCGCCGTCCAACCCGAAGCCGAGCCCAGCTCCACCACCAGCTTTCTCCAGTAAAACTGTCACAACAGATCTGGTAGTTTTACTATCTTCTCCCAAATCTTTATCTTCAACCTCATGTCGGACCTTCGACTCCGCTGTAGAATCAAATGAAATGTTAATTAATATGGTAAACGTTAAAAACAAACTGGGAAATGCAAAACTGTTATTTACACGCACCTTTGTCAGAGCCGCATCCAACACCATTTGCAGTTTGTTGATTTTCGATCTCTATTTCGATAATAACTTCTGAACGTTGTTCCTGAAAAATAAAAAATAATGCAATATTTGTTGAATACTGTATACAATTTCTTCTTATATTTATTTTATTCTTTTTTATATTTATTCTTCGCAGCCATAAGATGGACGCAGTACTGAAGAAAATATGGGATTGAGATCTATTTTATATCTCTAATCTCTAGTGTTAGAAATATCACAGTAGACAGTACAATGTCTACTTTCATGTTTGAATAGCTACCTACATATTTATTTTGTAATTAAATTAGGCACTTTGGTGTTATTCTATAAGCAAAGTGTTCCACATAATGTGAGTGAATGGAGTCATATAACTATGTCTACAATATGATTGTACAAAATTATATTTACCTTAAGTACAGTGACAGACTGTGCGTGCGTTAACCCTGACATTACGCATCCGTTAATACTTCTAACTTTAGCTCCTCTCTTTAATCCAGCTTTGGCCGCCACACTATCCGCTAAAACTCTATGAACCTGAAAGAAAAACAGTAAGACTTCCTAAGTACATAATATCGTATAAATTAAGATCTGATAAAGCGTCAATTAGTTTTTGTTCAAGAAACAGACACGGACTTTAGCGATGATATCATAAAACCAAAGTATTTTATGAAATATACGCACCGTAACCTCTTTCGCTTCACAATCGATTCCACCGGCCAAAATTACTCCTACTCCTGTACCAGCTCCTCGTTTAAGTCGAATAGTTTGAGTTGGTACTTTAACTTCCTTAGAAGAACTGTTATCAGTTTTGTCGGTCGGTACGTCGATTTCGATTTTTTTATTTGATTCTAAAGATTTTTCTTTGTTTTTTATGTTATAAGAATTACTATCAATGCTTTCAGCTTTGTGATGTTCGTTTACTTCAGTTTTATTCTTTTTTTCCTGTTTATTATATAAACCAGTGTCAGGTTTTTTAATAATAAAATCAGTTTTCTCTGGCATACTTGATGTTTTGTTATTGTTGTAATTGTCCAGTCCAGCCTTTTTAATTTCCTTGATTATTTTTTCTGAGATGATTTTAGGTCCATCTTCAACTTTAGGACTTTCTAAATTATTATCACTTTGTTTGTTTTTGTTAGCTGAACTGGAATTTCGTTTCAATCGTGTATTTTTGTAATCGTTCTTCCTTTGCCACACGTTAACGTCGCTATCGCTGTCTGAGTCAGTTTCGGCAACTTTTTTATTACGTCGTCTGTTTTCGCCTTTATTCGACACAACACTCACCGATGGCGTGAGTGTAGAAAGGCGCTCAGACGTTTTGTGTACTGGACTCGGAGACCTGTCGCAGGACTCGTGTGAGAACTTAGATTCAACAACAGGTGATTTCAGTTTGGTATCTCTGCCACTCCTGCATTTCGCTGATGCCAAAATGTTTCGCCTGTTGATCGTATCAATATTATACGATTTCGAAACTTTTCTTTTATCGGAGTCAGCGACAGAACTTTCAAGTGAACTACAACTTGCTTGCGATCCAGACGTTGCTGCCGAACCTACCGACGAACTAAGTGAAACGTTTGTATCAGAAGACACGGAGCGGCACACATTACGCTTAACATATTCTTCTGAACTCTTTTCCGTTGCATTTACTTTATTAGGTATTTCAGACTTAAATATCGAATAACTTGTATAATGTGAAACTCGCGGTGATAGGCGAGAGCAATCAGATTCTATATTTTCTATATTATGCATTGGCGAGGAAGCTGAAGAACGGTAACTAGACTGCGTTGAACTCATTGCAGAGTCGTTATCGCTATCTACTACGTCAGTGGCAGTGCAAATTTTAATATCAACGTTCTTATAATCTCGGCCATAATTAAGAATGTCTTTGCTTTCTTTCCTTGATGAACTATGATTATCTGTTGATAATGTTTTGCTTGTTGTTACAGTAGTTGGAGGTAGTCGACCCGTTAACCCATTCATGTCCAAAGATGTTCTAAGAGACTTAATTCCATGTGGTATATAGCTTCCTTTGTTAATTGGTTCTAGTCTCTCGTTGTAATTGGGTTCTGGAGTGGATTCTTTGGAAAGTGAAGAAGGCGTGTACACTTGTAATGATTTTCGTTTAAAAGCCGGAGAATATTTTGGTAAATTATTGGGCAGTAAATCGGCTTTCCATTTTGTTTCATTCAAATTGACCGGCTTCGAATTACTTGGTTTGCAAAGTTTTGTATTTGGGTTATTTTGATTGTTCTTTAAAAGGAATGCCTTTGAAAGAGTGTCCTGAACTTTAATTTCGGGAAGATCCACAATTGGAGTGTGTACTTCAGGTATTACTAAACATCTTAACTTAGACATTGACTTTTTCCTTTGTTCGATTAAATAGTCCAAATTCGACTTGTGCTTCGATATATTTTTGTTTCCATTATCATCGCTAACACTGCGCGCATGATACACGGTCTTAGCAAATGTAGGGTCTATGGTCGAAGGTAACGTAGTAGTGCTTCCATAAAATAAAGGTTTGCTCTCTGCATAAAGCGAAGTGTTACTGCTCTTCGCTGAACTATAAGTTGAAGCAACTGAAGCTCGTTCCACGCCTCCCAACACTTCAGGTCTTTCCGAGTGCCTCTTGTACGATCGAGGCAGTTCATCAAGATTATCTTGTGATTTCGTCAAACGTCTATCAAGAGAAGACACATCAGTGTAGCTGCTTGAATATGGGGCCGTACTCTTTCTAATAGCTGAAGAGTTCCTTGTTGGCAAAGTGCCACATTTATCCAAGCGATCTGAAGATGTCGCACGATCGTTCGAAAACATGGCAATTTTATCTTTGACACTAGCCTCACTTCGGGCATCTTGTGTTCTAGATGTGTATGAAAAGCGTGGGCGTGTGCCAGGCCAGCCCGGTGGCATCCGCAAGGGGAGGCGCGACGTCGGCTCCGGGGTCTTCTCCACAGCGTCGCATGGAGTTTCTACTCCATCTGGAGGTTGTCTAGGACAGGAAGGCAGAGGTGTTTCATCGTTCGACAGACTTTTGTCTTCAGCGTCGCTTTTGTTGACACGATCTGGAAAAAACGATAATATATAAATAATCATATATAACAGATATCACTAACAATTCGTACCTATGCATACAGTTCTAAACTAACGAAATCAGATAAATCGTTTACAGTAACTTAAGTAACATGTTTCTTGTAGCCCTGTGGCCACATTATTCACGGCGCCCTATTATCAGCACGCTAACTCGTCTGAACGGTGTCTATAAGAACAGCTGATCGTGTAAAGATAACTCCTAATTATAATTTGCATTTTTGGAAAATTTATAGCATTGTAATAAATATAATCACTAATGACAATGGTATGCCCATGCAACGCGTAATGTGCTAAACATACCAAAGTGTGAAGTCAGCATCTTATACATAAGTGAACAAACTGAATATTCGTAACCAGGTCAACTCTCGCCACCAGTGTTATCGTAAATACTTCAACTTATAGCCACTGCACAGTAATAATACTAGAATTTATTATGCACTTATTTGATATTACAAGTTAAGGGAAATATTTCAAGTGATGAAAATGTGATAAGCTGACAACTATCGTCAAAGGAAGTTACGAAAATAAGTTAGCACTATGAATCACTGTAGTGTCCTATTACAGTTGACCAACACTGTACTTATTAGCTAAGATGATGCGTCACTGTACTACATCATAAGTGATACTTAGTCACCAATCCTTGTTGTAATACGCAAAATACTTTACTGATATACCTACTCAGTCCCGAAACAAACTTGAAATTTATGATTTGCATATCCCTGAAGTGGGTATTCATTTTATCTGAAACAATGCGGAAATATGCACGTCATTGTAATATAAGCGTTTACTGTAAAAGTACCTGCTTTTTCCACTTCCAATCGATGTAAACAACGAGAATGTCGGATTTTAACAACGCTGTACGATTTTGAGTCTACCACCATTACGTTTTGAGTATACATCGCGATTAAATCAGCAAACCAAAATATCTTTACAACATTATTGTACTTTTTTATAACATCACGACTATTAATTCATTTTATATGAATATAAAAGTGAGCAAACTTAAAGAAATATGCGATACAACTGACGTTTTTCACTACAATATTCCTAGTAAAGTTTATGTGTACACATATTTTGCAGACATGGCACGCTTCTTCATATTTATACAACTGTTACTGAAATTCAGTCTTAGAACGGATACCCTGAACGGTACTGACAATATTATTAATTTCATATCGTCACTAAATTGGAACAAAGACATTGAATTAATTTATTCAGTTGCGTAAACTTATGTCGTGATCAACTACTGAATGCCAAAGTAAGTACAAATATTATCTTCTGAAAAACGTTTCTTAATGTATTTTATTTTTCATGTGCAGTAAACTTTATATTTAACTAAACTGCATAACAGTAAAATGTGTGTTCCGGTTGTAGAGACGCGCGTTTTTATACAACCAAAAAAAATTTAACACATATCTACCAACAAACGTGCCAAGTATAATAGATAACATTTTAATAGCCATTTTAATAGATAACAATAAGCTTATGCGTATTACTTTAAAATATTGTAGTTTACATTTAAATTTTTAACAGGAATTGAATTTTGATACTTCCTTTTCTATATTAACCTATCAAATATCAATTAGCAGACACAATACAAAACCTAATATACAAACATTATTTTTTTGATGCATAATGTCCTCTTGGAGAAACAACTCTACATAATAATGATCTCTTATAATTAACATACAAATCAGTCAGCACTAAAACATAAAGGAATGCAAATGAACTCGTTTAAATTAAGGGACACATTATACATAAGTATTATCGTAGCAGCTATATCTGCTAGCAAAACAGTTGCCCGAGATTTCCCCAGCATCCCAAAGGATTTTTGACGCAGAAGGTAGACTATTCCTCCACAGGAACTTTTTTATGTCCTCGTTTTGTCAGATAAACAGAGTTTGTTTCGCATTTAAAATATTAGTATGGATGGTTCGCATATTGATTGTAAAGCCTACAGTAACACTATAAATATCCGACTGCAAATCTACAATAATAAGAATAGGGTTCAATTCGTATTAGTATAAAAATCGCTTAGTTAAATGATTACTATTTAATAAATAATGTTGCCGAAATTATTCATTTACATTATCAAATCTTGTTTCATCGGGTTGAAACGAGTTGTCGAATGAAGGCTACATATCCTAGGAAGCGGCCTGAAGAAGGTGACCGCTAGGTCAACTCTACATACATGTACATAGTGGTGCTTACATAGTGTAGGTTACGGCTTAGACTGCTGTGGTAGAGAAATACATAGGTAATATCTATATAATATCACTATTAAGTGGGTATATTTGAGATGATTATTTTAAAAAATGCACCAATAACTCAAATTTGGCTGAACAAAATATTTCATACGAACCATGAAGCGACACCGAACGTCTCGGCAGTTTCCTCGTGTCCAACATTGTGAAAAAAAACTAAATGCCACTTCCAAGGTGATCGTCATTTGAACCAATTCATAACACTACACTTTCATTCGTCAAACCAGTTTTTGAATCCTGTTCCTTCTGAAAACTTACTTTCATTGTTCACTTCGGAAAATTATCAGAAAAAAAACACCTCGAAACTGCCAAAAACGAAAACTCCCGTCCACTTATTTGGCAATGTTACTGATCTCAAAAGTCCGAAGAAAGAGGATCGAGTTAAGAATGCGGAACGTGTCCATTAACGACCGAAATAACAGTTATTTTACATAGGGCGGTGCGTGCAGCAGCGTGCGCCCACGGCGGTGAGCGAACGGCGAGCGGCGAGCGCGGAGCCGCCGCGACATGGCGCGATGCACTGACTCGCGTTGGACTTGCAGAAATTTGCAGCGTCGCCGCCCTTGACGGGGGCGTTGCTCCGAGCCAGGGACGGACACCGAGCTGCGCACGCGACTCTCCCCTGCGGCCCACCGCACACCCGTCACCCGACACACGGACCCATCACCAAAACCACCATTATAATCTAACGCTTCGACCTAACTAACATTTTGATCTAGAGACACGTACATTTACGCAATCACACGACACTCGCTTACTAAAGCCTCAGTGGTCATTACAGGAACGCTAATTCTAGTGTTCTAACTTTGATCTCGATAAGCAATAAGCATCGATCGGTATCGTGAGCTATTTTTAGCCAGTAGGCGCTGGAGGGCGGCGACCGTGAGCTCTCGCGTAGAGCAGACGGCGCCCGCGCACCACAGATGTCAGGGTCGCGGCGCCCCTTGTCCAAGTTGATCTTTTATTTCCGTCCGCATGTATACGTTTCTGATATTGCTTCTGATCCCTACGTATAAGTACCATTAATAAGAATATGTAGCCCTTTTGAACAATGAACGGGGCCACAATAGCCGCTTTCTTTTTCATTATTGCGGTGAAAGAACGTTAACATCGTGGAATGCGCCATGTAGGTATATAGGAGTGACGTTGCCGTGGCCACGGGAGGCTGGAATGCTGGCTGTGCCCTCCGCCGCCGCCGCCCCTCGCAATCCGGACGCGGCCTTTAAACCGCTCCGACGTGTTTGCAGAGTTGTTTGCACATTTTTTTACATTCCCGTCCTTTTATTAAGCCCTCCTGTAATACCTACCTCAATATATAGGGATATATATTTGCAGAATTGCTTGAGTTTCAGCTTTTTGTATAGTTCATTTATATAAATATAAATATTTTATATAAAATACTTTCAAAGTAAGATTATTTTTACTTCAGAGAGCTTATGAACTCGGGCTTTACGTAAGATATTTTTGGTAAGTATACGGAACGATGACACAACGAACTTTACTGAATGCGGTGTTATTGTTGAGGCTAATTTGCAGGGAACTGGGTTCCTTGTTCTTTGAATATAATCGACGGATCCAATAGCGAAACTATGAAATGGATAAGTGAAAGAAAGTGCAATCGATTTCACTTTCAAAACTAAATTAACTTTCTCCAGTGACATGTCTTACGTAATCTGAACAAAACAAGACAGTAATAACCGCAACATTTATATCTGTAAAGGTCGTCCGGCATGTATTAACTAAAGATAGCAATGTTAGATTAATTCATCGCAGTAAGCTCATTCTTATTACCATAATCATTTATCTTAACACACCACGAAATATTTTACACGGCTGATTAAGTAATGTGCAATACTGCAAACACACTATGACGCGGTTAAACTTTAAAGTCGCCGCATGCAGAAACTTTTTGCGCTAAAACTTTCTTGCAGTGAATGGCCAGCATCAACATTCAGAGATTGCAAAGAAGGTACCTCGAATGAATTAAATACTTTTCTGTCGGTATGTAGCCACGTTACTGTATGGCCAGTCAAACGGGCCAAAGCATGCCCTGGGAACGTCAGCAGCCACATATCCAATTTTTGTAAATAAAGTCTTTATGTCCTTCACATTAAGATGTACATCACGTTAGCTCTTTTAATTTTTTTTCGCCTTCTTCTCAAAGGAAATGCCGAGACTTCCAATTTAAAAGGCAACCGGATAAATTAATGCGCCACAAAATATTTGAGACGAAATTACAGTGTAATTTTGATTTTTTTCATAAATGCAAAAGTAGTTTTCTAAAAATGGGCAGGATACATTCCTACTTAAAAATCAGGAGAATAAAATGTGGAGCCCTTATCCTGGATTATAAAGGAGATTTTATCTGACCATAAATTGACAATCAATTTCTTCCATAAAATGATACTGGTGAGACGACATGCAAAGTGGTGGCTAAACAATGAAAGCCGACGGGCAGGTCGTGGTCGTCACTTTAATGATCGTGCAGCGGGATTCCAACCCACCTTACTTTCCTCGCGGGAATTTATTTGAAAGTACTTTTATATGTAGTGTTCAGACTTGAAAAAAATACAATTGTTCTTTGTTGCATCGAAAGTCGTGGTAGCAGTTAAAATATTTTAGAGAATATTTTATGTACAAATATGTGCTCCAAAGTTACACGCACGCAATCGACACCAAAGGCAAAGAAATATCGTTTTATTAAACTATTCATAATTATTATATAGCTGAGCCAATCAATAAAATCGTAGTTAAGCAATAAATACAAAAATACGGCTATGTAGGCCTCATATTGTGGGCTCATATTGTTGTTTTTTTTTCAGGTGTTTTAATAGTTATTCTGCTATTGGGGGCGGAGACAAATCGAACAATCATAAAATCGGTCTAGCTTTTCTTGAACTACAAATGGTGTACCTAAACCGACTTTATTTTATTTAAATACATTTTCGTAATTGAGCTTCGTTGATATCGAAATTGTGAAAAGATTGAAAAGCATAATTCCTTTTTTGCTATGTACCCATTATTTGAAAATTCAATTTTCTTAACAAATTAAAGTTACTTACTTACTTACATAAAATTATTTGGAGAATAAAAAAAAAACACTAAATTCATTAACAGATTTGATCGTGTCATTAGAATGAAACAGATTGGATAATAATTGTTATGTAACTCTCTATCTCTAATTCGCGAATTATGGCAACGATTAAGTGTGCCGAGGACTATGTTTCGTAGTAAAGTCAAAGTGAACAAACGTGATATTGAAATAAGGCTATCTGCCTATTTAATCAATGACTCAACCCTTTTTCTCTTTAGAAACAGTTTTTATACAGTAATGCAGAATTTTAGCCAGGTAGTATAAATTCTTATTGTGTAATTATTTTGTGAACTTTGATACAAACTCGTTCTTCGCTGTCCTATAAAAAATAATATTTGCACATGTTTCCCAGTAACTTTATGTAATATTACGAAGAAGCATGCAACAAGAAGTATAACCGCATAACTGGAACACTTGAAAGGTTTTAATGTTGATATTCTATCGTGTGGTATGCCGGTAATGCAGTCCAAGCCTTGCACCGAAACTGCATTACGCCATGTGCTGCGCCGGGGCAGGTGCGACAACGACCGCGCCCGCGCAAGGTGCACTTTCACGCCTCGAAGAAGGATTCTGATATAACCATACATAATACAATAATCATTACTAAGGATGCGATAAATAACAAGTTTCTCTATGAGTTCAACAACATTCGGAAGAAAATTTACATACCTACTTACATTTTGAGTCGATTATTTTTCTAATAGCGGCACTAAAACGAGTTTTAGAATCATTTCGGGTATAAAGTGATGATATTTTATTCGATCACACAATTAATTTCAGCATTAAGTGTTATCATTAGCTATCATTATCGTACTGTCTGTATGTACTTCAAAGATTCATGTATAACGAGTAAGTAATTTATGTGCATATTTCTAAATTCAAACAATTAACAAAAAGTGTAAAAACTTACTACATCTTGGTATCACGGACAATCCATTAATAACATGAGAGTATTGCATGACAACAAACAAGACAACGTTGAAATCACATTACTACAACTTCATCATTTATAATTTTCCGATTAATTGAGCAGCAACAGTGCGCACGGACAGCCTCCCTCAAACCGCGAGTATTTGATATGCGCCTGAGTGGCTCAAGCTAACGCGTGCTGCATTTACCACTTTATCACACAACTCTATCGGAATTCCAAATACTAGTTTATTCTTGTAACATTTTTGCTGATGATTAATCTTATTATGTAACACGGATTCATAAGAAATGTACTGTAGCTATTCAGGTCATTACTTTTGAATCGCAATCATGTCGTTTGCAAACGTTATCTTTCCCGAGGATATTGTTATAAGGTATACTTAAATAATTTGAATTGGTACAGGCTTGAATCTGTCTTAAATAAATGATGTGTGTGAAAAACATTATGCTGAATCAAGGTAGTAAATGAAATTAATAAAATTGTTTGTGTGTAAAATGACACCGGAAGATTAATAATAGGTAAGTATTTCTAATTTATAGTTATAAATCTCACGTAACCTGATAACATATATTTTTGTACGACTTTCGCAATAAGATCAAGCCTTCAAAACAATCCGCAATCAAATGAAAATGCCTCGTCTGATTTCCAATTATTTTCCTTTTGAGGCAGGCAGAAGAACCGGTATCATCATAGCTCCATTAGCAATTATTAAAGCTTACACGTTGAAATTGAATGTAACTTTTGTGACCTGGTCAAAAGTTACATAAGTTGTGAGAGGTTGCTGTTAGCCCAGCGCCTTATTGACGCATACAACTTGCAACAGATTTTCTCTGTGGTTTTGTATCCGGATCTTTATGAATTTAAGATATAGGTAGTTGCCGAGATAAACAATTTTACTTGATTCAATACCTTTCAATACGTGCTTACCTGGTGACTCCTTAATGACAACACTGCCTACTCAAAAAATATCAAGGGATATCTTTTATACGATTTTTAAATATACCCGAAAGAAATAAGGGTTGATGCTGGAATGAGGAAATACAAATATTTAAAATTACTCACCCTCCCAAAAACTCCTTTCAAACGACGATTTTCGCTCTTTCTTTTTGATGACATCAACTGGTTTTCTGTAAAACAATAAAACATAAAATCAGTTCGAATACAGTAATTAGGTATTTCGAGAGACTACACAATGTACATGTAAATGACTATCAAATTATGCTATTCCTCCAAAATTAAGTATTTGATGATTATAATAACAAATCGCAATAAAATCAGGGTAGATATGTTATTGATGCGTTACGAAAACTATCCGGTATGGGTACAATGAATAAAAAATATTTTGCAATGAAATTGATGTGAGTGCACAGTTTCTTTACAAAACAAATAACTAATCGGATGGATGTCGGTTGTGCGCGCTTTGACTGTATGGCGGGTAGTGATTTATCGCGATTCAGTTTAAGTGACCAATTTCTGTAATAGTAACAATTAGCCGCGGCGGGTGGCGCCCGCTCCCGCCTTCTGCCTCGCACACCGCCCAGCCATTACAGCCACTCAACCGACACTATTTTAAACCGTTTATTAGTGGGAACTTTACGCCATATTTACTAGATTTTCTTGACAAATGTGACAACTAGGTACATAGCAAATACTAGAACTAACCGTGAACAAATTTGCATTAGGGCGTGAAACTAACGTACAGTATTATTCTAAATATTTTCTTGGTATATTTTTTGTTAAAAGACCACATTTTTCCTTCGTAAATACTCGGTAAGACTACGACGAACTGTAAACTATGATCCCTTCAAAAACAAACAAATTTCCTTTTACTATATAAAAAAACTTGAAGTAATCCCTTAAATAGAATTTGAGTTCTCAAATATTATTCAAAGCACAGGTTTGACAGTCAAAGAATTCCCAGAAACGCTTCGAAAAAAGGTTAAAAGTCTAAAGGTTGTTTGTTTTTATATGTCTCGTCTTAGCAGGGGCACTACTATAATAATCTTTTCTTGTAAATACAGGCCATACTTGTCAGCGGTAATCAGAAGCCTGAAAACCTGACAATCTATCCTTAGAATATCGGTACCCAAGTATTCTCCACTTGGGTTGTGATGGGTTAATAGCATTCGCTTCGATTATAAAATATTGATAGCCCGTGGCATATATGTACCGTTAGAATGATAAAGATCATAGTTGCAATCAAATACCTAACAACTTAAATTCCAAGACATTTTATAAAATTAAAAAAAGTTCAATATACGTAACTAATTTCTTCGCGAACAGTGATGATAATGAGTATTTCTGAAGGCAGTCCTGGAATTTATGTAAACTTTTATTAATTTTCATTAACCTTTTTACGTCTTTACCTTTGAAAGGAATTCGATATAATTTGGCAAGGAAAGGATCGATCTACCATCGATGTAAATGAAACCTTGCCCGCAGTTTCACTCATAGCTAGTTAAGAATATTTTTATAATAGTCTCAGTAAATATCAATTATATTTCTTTCAATAATTCAAGGTTCATTATATAAATTGCTACGAGAAGCTACGTTAACGTTACGCAAAAATGAATGATGTTTACAGCCTAAATCAACTTTAATTAGTCCAAACTAAATCAATTTCAATTCAATGCAATTAAGTAATTTGCAGCGATTGAGAATATTTCAACATTATTGGAATTCATTCTACAACATTTGACAACGAATAACATCGAAAACAGGTCATCGGCTGCCTTTATCGAAATGTCAGGGTCCGCTGCGGCGACGGCGACTAATACAGTCGAATGCCAACAGATCGGTGACGTTGAATCATGAAGGCGACCGATATCATGATAAGACAGGATTCTTTTTATAATATCACGACTATATTCCCTGAGGGTTTAGCAGAGGTGTACTCATTTTCAACCACAGTTCCGTATGTGTAAGGTCTCATGTAATACAGGCGAGTATAAAATGAACCGGACACAAATCCAATCTCCAATCCGCTATCAATTGAATGTTACTTGTAAAATTAATTTAATAATCAGGTACCAACAATAATTGCTCAAAACAAGTTTAGGGATTTCTAAATGTTTATTGTCACGTTAAGGCATTAATTTTCCAATTAGGCAAATTCTTTGTGACTATACGTGAAAGATAAAGACACGAGGTCATTCTTGATTAATATTCATTACATTCGCTTGATTGCATGTCAGTTTTATTTTTGTATAATAAATGAACTTATATAAGAAAATCAACCTACCTTTTTGCACATTCCATGTATACCTAATATAAGTTGTTTATTCGATCATAACGATAACCTCCAAGGGAGAAATACAGAGCGTTCGCGAAAGGCAAAATGGAATCAAGCCTCACCTAACATAGGCTAGGCTAACCACGTCGTGACTCCCCCCGCAACCCGTAGTGCTCGGCGAGCCGACGCAAGCGCAGCTTGTGCGTTCTCGTTCACCGGAAAGCCTTCACGGTTTATTCAGTTACAAACATCGAACTACTTGATCACCTAAACCTTCTTTAATTAAACCGGTACATAACAACTTATATCACATACTTCTATAATATATGTTTATTTTTCTTATACGGATTTAAGTGTTAAGGTCGTATCAGGACTGCATTTAAGATAGTATTGACTTTCTTCAATATCACGTAAATTGGTTTTGATTGGCTTATAGTGATTTTAAACGGTTTCTACAAAACCGTCTGTATGAATATTTATTACGGTTGTTATCTAAATCCTAAAATGATTTTAAATCAATTTTGGCAGTAGACTAATTGGTATAATCAATTAGACACAACGAATTTTAAATTAAAACCTAGATATATCTACCTACCTTACAACTATCTTGTTTTAAATACGCAGCCTATAATAAATTTTACTCTCGGTCTCTAAAGTCTACACACACGAAATAGAAGCTGAAAGTGAAATTTCTGTTCCTTTTTCAAATAAGAGAAGTTCTCGATTTAATACGTAGGTAATTGTTTTTTTATATATTATGTTCACAACAAAGATTGTACACTGATTACAATCTCCGCAACAGATTTGTGGGCTTTTTGCTTATAAGTATGAAGTAATGTTCTCGTTAATGCTTGTTGCTATTTAAGATTATTATCAAAGAAATAGGTTTACGTAGATATTATTTATACCTATCTTACCATGTCAAATATATAAGTGTAGAATGTTATAGTCTTACTAGCTGACCCGGCAAACGTTGTTCTGCCATACTAAAATCGCGATAAAAATGAGGATTGCGGGTAGGGGTATAAAAAATAGCCTACAACCTATTCTCAGACCTACCAAATATACACAAAAATTGAGACACAAGATTTTTATATGTATATCAGATAAGACAATCAATATCTATTTTCTCTACAGACATTAATGAATTGCACCCCTTACTGTTTTTTATAATTGGTTTACCAATTATAATTGCAAAAAATTGTATAAATTGTAATTTTATGTGTCTTTACCAGTAAATGGTTTGATTTAATACACTCAGCACATTGCTTATTTAAACCCGCGATTATAGTTATGACCATGGACTGCTAAGTGATAAAAATATATATTTAATTAATAATCATATTATCATTCGCAACTAATTGTTAAAGGACAACTTTCTGTGATCCTATATGCCTGAGAGATTTTCCCGTCAGACGACGGGCGCGTGAAAATTGGTAACCCAAATTATTATAATTTGGAAAATCCCCATGAATCGTCTGCCACCATGGGATTCACGATATTCACCACGATCATGATAGGACAGGACATGAGAGGAAGTGGACCAACGTTCGCTGAACCCCTTGAGGAGTCTTTCAACCTCGTCTCTCATTCCAAGACGAGTGCCATAAAACCAAGGCACGCATCGCCTCTCAAAATCATCTCTAAATGGGTTTTAAATTACGGATTAATTCGATTGTATTTGTTTCTTATAATTGATATTATATGAACTTTGATGGGCGATAAATACATTAACTATAAACAACGTAAAGTCTAAGAAATTTCTGCGATAATTCCGCATTCAGTATCGTAAAATTTATTTAATTACTTTAAAGATTATTGGGTAGTTTTTCGATTATCTGGAATTCTATAAAGCTTTATAACCTTAACTTAGATCCTGCTAGCCTTTACCGTATGTATAGAAGATATACTTTAGGGGTCAATCGGAAAAAGTTCCACTTAACGGTCAAAATCACAATTCTAAAAAAGCTTACTGAGTAGTATATACATTGGTTAATATAAAAGGTTTAATAAAACACTGCAGGGCGGGCCGAGATCAGCCGACGACGACAGTGCGGGCCTCAGTACCGTTAGCAGGCGCCCTCGCAACGCTTCGCAGAATCACCGCATCAGCCTTCACTTAATTATCTACAGATACGTTAAGGGTTACTATATTTGATGTTGAAGTAAAGTCACCTACATCTAGAACCCGTTGCTGGACTCGAAATAAATTTTGCAGCGAAGATTGATGATACTTCGTTATACCTGCCAGTATTATAAGCATCACTGCAACTGTTAACCTCCAAATGCTCATTAACGGCTGAATTGGCAGTGGTCAGCAACTAGGTTTTGCCATATTAGGACAAATGTGTGTAACAAGCTTCGGAATAAATGTTTATGAATGTAAGTAAAAATAGCGTGTAGTTCAATGGTAACGTTGCGCATGCTATAGTCCTGTAGACTTAGTGTAGACGGGTTCTACGTTACTCGTCCTTTTTCTATTGTTTCCGCAGCTAAGTACACGTAAAATTGTTCAAACCGTGAACGATAGATCTTATTTTTCGGTTGTCGTACGAATATCTGTCTACATAATATTTTACAGATTGAGATTTGGATGATTCAAAAAGTGTTGTAGTTTTCAGGATTTATGCTCATATTGCATTATTCTCTCAGTGTCTTCATCATCAACCCATTACATTATTCCACTGCTGGGCACGGGTTTTCTCTCAGAACGAGAGGGATTAGGCTATAGTCCACCACGCTAGCCTATTGCGGGTTTACAGACTTCACACGCCGAATCTTTCAGGCATGCAGATTTCTTCATGATAGTTTCTTTCACCGTTTAAACGTTTATAAATAATTATTAGGATGAGTTCGAAAAATCAGAATTGCGTGTCTTGGATGCGAACTCGAGACTTTGACGGGGCAAACATTGTATAATCCCTACTAATATTATAAATGCGAAAATAACTCTGTCTGTCTGTTACGCTTTCACGCCTAAACCACTCAACCGATTTCGATGAAATTTGGTGCTGGGATAGACTAAAGCTTGAGAAAGGACATAGGCTACCTTTTATGACAAAAATAGTTTTGAAGGGGTTAAAATAGGGGGTGAAAGTTTGTATGGGAGTTCGTCATTTTTCAAGATAAAACCATGAAACTTTATATTAAGGCACTTGATAAGAAATAAATAAATATTTGTTCTAGCATTTTTGAAATTTCGACCTGTGTGGGGTTGAAATAGGGGATGAAGGTTCGTTTAGAAGTCTAAACAAAGTAACGCTTTCAAGTTTAACCCCGGAACCGATTTTGATGAAATTTGGAACAAAAATAGACTAGACCTTGGGAAAAGATATAAGTGACGTTTTGTTGTAAAAAAGGGGTTGAAATAAGGGATGAAAATTAGTATGGAAGTTTGTCATTGTTGAAGATAAAACGATGAAACTTTGAATTTAGGCACTTGATATGAAATAAATAAATATTTGTTCAAGCGTTTTTGAAATTTTGACCTGTGTGGGGATGAAATAGGGGATGAAAGTTCATATGGAAGTCTAAACAAAGTCACGCTTTGAAGCCCAACCTCGGAACAGATTTTGATGAAATTTGGTACAAAAATATATTAGACCTTGGGAATGGATATAAGCTACGTTTTGTTGTAATAAGGGATGAAAAATTGTATGGGAGGCCATTGTTGAAGATAAACGCTGAACTTTTGTGTTTAGGCACTTGATAAGAAATAAATAAATAAATATTTGATATGAGTTTTTTGAAATTTCAAACTGTGTGGGGATGAAATAGGGGATGAAAGTCCGTTTGGATTTTGACGAAATTTGGTATAAAAATAGACTAGACCTTGGGAAAGGATATAAGCAGCGTTTATATTTCGACCCGAGCAAAGAAGGATAATTTGCAATTTCCTGCCAGAATTGGAAAAAACTAAACAGTCAAAATCGTGCTGTCCAAGCGGGCGAAGCTGCGGGCGGAAAGCTAGTTCAGTATAAAACATTGATATTCAGACATGTGCTTGGACTGAAGATCAACCTTAACTACATAGCTTAATTGTACTTGAAATTCAAAACCTGACTATTTCTTTCGCTTGACGAATTGCATCCAACAAATTTTGAAGAAATGCGTGCTAAATGTTCAAGGACACAGCGCCGTTCAATAAAAATGGCATCCATCATTTGTAGATTTGCATGTAATTATGTAGGTATACCGCACAAAAACTATAATAAAATAGGTATATCTGGTGTTATAACAGCAAAACTCATTTATTTTTAAATAGCGTTACTAGCTTGTAATGAGTAAGAATTTCTAATCGAAAAAATAATACTTACAATTCTGACAGACGTATATTATATCAGTTTTTGTTGTTACCTAAATTAAAATGTACAATGTTGTGAGAGAATGCAACATCATTCTTGCTTTTTCTCAGGTATAAAAAAGAGACTTCTAATCCAACTACTGATTGAGAAGATACTGAAAACCACTAATGATTTTTTGATAAACATAAAATTGCATGATAGAAGCTATACAAAATATTTGAATTACGCTTCTTTCAAGTTATTTGAAATAGATAGAATATTGGAACATTGGTTTGCACGAGTAGGTAAATGACTAAATAGTACCCTTGTAAACGGGGCAGTGAACAAGTCGATAAATGGAAAGTGGGAGAAGCGTGCGAACAGGGTCGAACGTGCTATTGTCACCGCAACGTCACTTTGCGATATTTCCTACACATAGTATAGATACATGTCACACATTATAGGTGAATGTATATGTACAAGATCAAGGCGCCTCGTTCACCGCTTCCGCCTCTCCAGTTCGGAATTCCATACATTCGCCGCGTCGATACGGGTTAAATTAAATGACAAAGTTAGAATGCGCCGCTGTACGGCAAGCCACGTTTATTGCAAATATTTCATTTATTAAACCTACTTTTGTGATCAAAAAGTTTCTCCAATAACCGATTTTGTTATTTAGAAATTAAAGATAAAGCTTTCTGATTTATAGCTTCCATCAAATTATATTAATTGATACATAGATTTGTTCGATTATCAAAAATAATCGACTTTTAACATAAAATACATGGTAGTTACCAACATTCTGAAATAATAACTATGTAACTCAAACAATTTTCTACAGTTTATCTAGTTTCTATAAATTACAATAATATCTGAAAATATAAGAATGCCACGGCAAAAAATCGAAATGATTTTACTTTTTTTTGGGTATTTTCACATCTATTGTGACCGGTCTGGTCTGTAAGGAATCAAAATGAGGGTAGAGTTCTCCAACCACGACGGTTATCAGGGATGAATTTCAGCTTCCAATGCAAAACATAGTTGACAGTACAGCGCTTTGAAGCATAGATTGAAGAATGGACCTGAAAAGCGAGCAACTTGACGCAGGACTGAGCCGGATATCAAATATCTAGCAATTGAGTCCTAAAAACGTCTGTAGGTATCACGGCCACCCAAGGTGACATGAGCTAACATAGTATAATACATACTTCAGAAACTTTGTACTCACATTGACACAAGATTGTAAAAAATGGCAGAATGAAAAGGAAACCTTCGAACTGTTGCCTGACAGGGCTGAATAATTCATAATTAATTATATTAAAATCAATTAAATCTGTTAGATACAGGTACCTATCTATTATTTACTGTAAAAGCAAAACAGTTTTTTTCCTCATAGGCGTAGTTATATAGTGTTACTTTTACAAACCAGGGGAAACATTTATTTTGCTAACGCACAAGAAGGCTACCTTCTTCAATGTAATATCAATACGACAATGAATGTGTTATTGACGAAGCGGCATATCAAACACAACTATAGTAATGAGATTATATTCGCAAATCATAGGTGCTTAACATTGTTTCAAGGTAATGTTACGTGGGTGTAAAAATGCAAAGCGGATAAAAAACGGAGTCTCGATAGCATCGCCGTGATCGATGTCTGTGATTATGATCACACATGAGAGAAAGTATGGGCATATACAAACATAAATTTAATAACAGTATTAGATGTATTGGATTGCAGAGACGGCGTCTGAGAGTTGCAGGGCCAATCAGTGCGGGCGGTGACGATGGCGACGCGGGTACCGTTAGCGTGGCCGCCTGCCGGCCCCATGTACCGACATCAGACCATTCAGCCTACTTAATAACAGATAATGGACCAGCCATGTGAGATAATGTCAAATGACAACATTTATAAATACCACCAGACACGACAAAGTGAGATGAGAAAAGAAAATCGTGTAAGTAGTACACATTTTTGTCACGCTAAATATCAATGAGGACTAACTGCACTATTTGAAATTCAACAACAACAAAACCTAGTTGAAGGCAGCGACCAACATTGGCGACCGATAAGTGTTACACGTACAGACGCTTACAGAATACGATTGTAAAACTGAGAAGATGGTCCGTTAGACATGACTGAATGACCTCGAACGCTGTCCCGTCGCCAGCCGGAGCCGCAGTGACTTGCACATAGATGAAAAACAAAGTTGCTCTTATAATAGATTATATGCAGCGACCACGCCCAGTTGCATTCTGGGACAAGCCAATATTGTGTACCTACAACAATCATTTGCATTACACCTATCCATTATAAAGAACGATCGAAAGCTCTGTAAGTTCTCATTATTATGGTATTCGTTATTGAGCATGTTTTCTCTTTCAAACCAGTATGTGGGTCATATCGTGATCGTTACTGCTTTGATTATCTATAAAAGAACATTGCCTTCACAAATATGTAGGACTGGGACCATCCAATAATTGTTTTAGAAATGCTTATTGCTAAAAAAATGGGCATTCAGTTATTTATTAACATCGATAAAAGTATCATATATTAACAAAGTTTTATGTGGAAATATGCTTTATTACCGAAATCTTTAACAAATAACGATACGAACGAAGAAGAATGTAGACCAAGTG
Source organism: Subacronicta megacephala (assembly GCA_958496365.1). Classification (NCBI taxonomy): domain Eukaryota; kingdom Metazoa; phylum Arthropoda; class Insecta; order Lepidoptera; family Noctuidae; genus Subacronicta; species Subacronicta megacephala. Next base: position 8,102,883 of record OY292514.1, read on the forward strand.
TGTACAGCATTACAAATTTATAAAGACAGAATCAGGAATGCAATTTTTGTTATTGTTCCTTCCTCGTACTGGAACTTAATTTTAGTATTACGAATTAACAAAATTTTACGTGATACGAAATGGTTCTGAAATCATAATTATGGACTTATCTTAAAATTCTCGTCTGACTGCCTCATTAGTCTAGTAGTCCTAACCGCGACTGCTACGCTAGAGGTCCTGGGTTCGATTCCCAGGTCGAGCAAAGTGTTATTGGGTTTTGCTATGAAATTGTCAATAGCAGTTCGGAGTCATGATTTGTGCCCGGTGAATGGCAATAGGCTCGCCCTTGCCTATTACATGGGACCTAAACATACCGGCGAATTGTGATCCTTCGGGGAATACAGGCGTGATGGTATGTTATGATATGTGTTCTCGTCGCTACAAATTGTTAATTACATAGTAGGTAATTACTTACTTTGCAGCAATAAACTGAAAGCTTAAAGCAGCACAACTACCAAAAAATCTTTAAAAAAATCTGAGCACTATTTGTCAGTGAGTAAGTATCCTAGGACCGCTGCCAACCCACAGTAAAATGAATAGTCATTAAAAATGTGGTTGTGCCATCAGACAACATTTGATTCTATACCTACTTAACAAGAAGTCTACATTTCATTACCTATAAAACTTAAATTCAAGGTCCCAGTCTCATGTCTCAAATCTCGAGCATCTACTGGCAAAGTGCGGAAATTAATTTTGAATACGGTAAAAACTAAATTTGATAACAACTAATAGTTGGCGGACTGTTAATAACTATAAAGTACTTATTTTATGCAGCTACAGTTCTATCGTCATTAAGTTAGTTAAGCGCTGGTAAGCCCTTTTTATTGATAATTAATATCTAATAAGTACCATAGATGTTAGATGTTAATTTCATGAAGCTATATAAGGTTATTATTTTGTTTAATTTTCCTAAGTATTTAGTTTCTTTGCATATAAGTAGTATATAATGTGGGCATGGCAATTTATAAGAAATAGTTTTGCCATGTTTTTCTGTAAATAAAAGCTGGCTGGTTATAAAGAATTGTAATAAAAAATGATAGGTTGTCGAGAGAGAGAAAATAATGTCGGGTGGTATTGATAAAGAATAAGATTACAGATTATACTGAAAATCCGCTATAATTCAATCTTACATCCCACATATATACGCGAACATAGTTTTACAGTATAGCTATATACATTTATACACAGTCCCACAGTCGCACATGGCCGGCCCGTCTATACCGCGCAGGGCCAACATTACAGCAAGCGCAATGCGGTAATTAGTGCAGCCTTCTCGTACTCTAAGAAGTACAGTATTTTTTTATTATAGCAAGTCATAAACTATCCCTTCTATCTAACAATTATGATTATAACACAATATGTTAACGTTAATAAACTTGATACTTATTTATTTAACTCCTTTCTTTGGGGTATCAATTAGGTAAGCTTACTCAGCGTTATGCGGTCTCGTGGATAAGTATAGCAACATGACAGGGTAAATATTAGCGAAATAAGGAAATGATAATTAGAAGAATTTTAATAAAGGGCGTATCTCTGCAGTCACGTTCAATATAGGTATAAAGTTCAGTTTCAGTCATAAAGTTTTAACTCAATCTAACTCGTACCTACTCGTACCGTTTGTTAATTTTTAGTTTATTAGATTTAACATTAACGAAACTGAGACTAGATCGGAATTATATGTATTTTGAAAACAATTGAATAACCAGAATTAGCTTTTCCGGTATTAAGCATAACATATGTGAAGAAAGCTCCCTATCTTACGAAAATGTTTCAAAAACAAGTGTGTTGATTACAATTTTTATTTTTTGTAACTTCACTATCATCGAAAGTATTAGATATTTTTATAATTTAAGATATTTGGTAAGTATTAATTTTTTGATTAGATTTAGCTACATAAAAAATATTTACCTAGGTACATAAAATTTACGTGTTAATCTATTTTCCAATATTTGAAAATGAAAATTTCGCCATGACCCCAATTTGAATCCATAAGCCAAACCTGACCCATATACGAACTTGACCGATACTTTGACCAAGAAGAAATTTGATTTGTGACAGCATGGATTTAATAATTAGAAACGGCAGTCATTTGAAGCCTATATACATACATCTGACATGGTGTATATTTTTATATAATAATAGAATAATAATAAACAATTTAAGTTTAAGAGTAACGCTCGCTAGTAGGTACACTTCTGCGTACACTTCTGCCTGACCCTACTGGGAATACGGGTGTGATGGTACGTATTTCAGGGTTTCTTTTGTTTCTCAAATTAAGATGTTTGGTGTTAATGACCAGCACCATGTATTTGTATTAGTTTTCATTAGTAAATATGTTTGTTGACCCTTCTTAAAATTGTTTAGTTACGACCGTTCCAGTAGTGTTTGGAGTCTGCGGCGCTTCTAAAAATTCTAATTATGTCAATAAATAATGATAATACCATCATCATCATCCTAACCCGTGATCCTAACCTTTTCCCGGGGTTGGGTCGGCCTCCAGTCTAACCAAATGCGGCTGAGTATCAGTATTTTACACTAACTCAGATCTAATAAAAAGTTAAAAGGGAACTTAATTGTGTTTGTACACGGCAAGGCGCAGCTTTAGCCGGCCTCACTTCTTTGTTCGCAAAGTTTCATCTTAACTTTTTATACAAAGCGACAATAATAATAATTTATATTGAAAAGGAAAAACACATGTATACCATACACCCATAGCATACATTAATACATACACATATTATAGCTGTGCTGCCGGCTTGCAGCTATTTGGGGTTATGATCGTTGCCGGTTTTTTTATGAATGATACAAATGTGGGTTGCATTCTTTTTAGAAACATACCTACAAGTAACATTAAAATTACATTAAATCCTCTGAGTGTAACTTTTAAATCTAGAAGGCTCGATGAATGCAGTCTTTAACTTAATCCTTTTGACCTACACACCACCTAGTGGAGGAATCGATAGATGCCGGGTAAATGTTGAACGAGTCATTTGAAAGTTCGCATTTTAAATTGCAAGCATATAAAATTCCCACGAAACATTATTTACAATACAAAGCTAAATATAAATAAGGTTTGAGCGTAACGTTACCATTCGACAAAATAATTCGTGTTAAGCACAAGTTTGGATGTTTGTGTATTAAAATTGACAATAAAGCAAAAAATATCGGTTTTCTATAAAACTTGGTTTTCTCCAAAATTAATTTAACTTTAAAATTTAATCAATTTCTCCAGTACGTCAGTGTAGTGCGCTGTTTATCCGGTGATAGATAAAATTGTGAATAATGCATATAAAGAGGTTGAGGTGGTACAGCCAATAATATTGTGTGAATATGTAGAGTGCTCGTTATGTATGGCGCTTGAATTTATTTAGCGTTCGCGTCAGGCCACTGCTTCACAAGACGAGAGGACGTAAACGTTTAGTGTCTAGTTCCGTATAGAAAGCGACTAAACCCTATTCAGAATAGTAATAAATGTAATAACAAACACCTATTTATCGAGTCTTCGAATAATCCCCATGTTATGAGTAAGTTAAGTAAATAAGCATTTTAATATATGTATTATTACCGGCGAACTATGGGTGTACGTTTGTATATTTCTGCCTTACCCTACAGGGAATAAGGGCGTGTTGGTATGTCTTTATGGGTTTTCTTTTATTTCTCAAATCAAGATGTTTTGGTGTTAACGAACAACACTAAGATTAATTTTAATTAGTAAATTGGGTTCTCGACCCTTCTTAAAATTATTTAGTTACGACTGTTCCATAAGTGTATGGAGCCTGCAGCCCTTCTAAATATTCTAATTAAGTCATAAAAAAAAAATGAATCATACACTTTATGATTTACGATTAATTCTATTAAATTCATTTCTACCCTGAGTTTAAGTACCTATAACATTTTATTTTTTCAGGCATTTTTTTTATACGTCATGAAGTTTTTAATCATGCATTTCATTGCTGACGAATACTCACTCTACTAACAAACACAGGGTACTTATGATGATTGATTGATATCATAACACCACATCAACGCTGTCACGTTGACAAATTTCTTAAAAAGATTAATGTTAGTTTGCTTGTAACGTTGATACTTACTGCTTATTTATTATATTAGGTAAGGAACATTTTTTTGACTACGACAAGTTACTCTATTTCAAAAAACCAAGTCGACTTTATTATTATGCAAAATCTTAAATCTTAGGATCATCCTTCTATAATTCTTAGTTTTATGGGTATTAATTAGGTATAAATTATTAATTCTAACATTGCGAAGGAAGGGAACCATTCTCATAATTTTAATAGGAGACCAATAAACACATTAAAAATTGGTGTTGCCCGGAAATAGATTATATTTAAATAAATTAGCGTTTTTTTATTGTAAAAGACCATGACTGCGTGACATCATGTGATTTAAAGGTGTCATACATTTTATAATGTCACATCTTAAGTCTGATACGATACGACGGTCACATTATGGTAAATGGCCACATGACTCATTACTGACACTGTATTAATGTTTGCCGTTCGGCCACGGACATTCTCAGGGAAAAACGTAAATAGCATGAGTACACACAGCCAAACCCATACCTGATTACTTATAAGAATGACTTCATTGATGATATCTTGAATCAAGCAACAAAGGACTCTTTATAAATTATCATTTAGATAATGTAGAGTGCTCTTATATTCAGAGCCCTTTGATAATAGATTATTTGATGACTTTCAAAAAGGTAGTACTTATGTTACGGTTAAGCAAAGACATAAATACTTAGGTACTAACAACATCCACAGTTCCCCGGTAAAGTAGGGTCACATGTAATAGGGGCGAGCCCTAATACCATTCACCGTGAACAAATCCGATCTCTGAGGTGCTACTAAGAAATTCATGAGAAAACCTAATAACACTACTCGACCTGGGAACCGAACCTTACCCTTCTGGCGTAGCAGTAGCGTTTGCAACTACAAGACTAATGAGGCAGTTTAATAAGTAAAACTAATTAGTGTGTGTACATATTCATACCGTATTATTACTGTAACTCGCACTATACATATTACCTACTGTAATTTGTGTAATTATCATTTAGAAAATGTAGACTATGCTCGTAGTCCTTGCCTATATTCAGAGCTTCTTGACAATAGATTACCTAATCTACATGTCGTTGAGAGTTTACACACACATCCAGAAATAATAATACTGTTTGCATACTGCATTTGTTGCACAAAACACTCCAAATGTAGAGTCGAAACGTGAAATTCCAGTTAGAGATTACGCAACGCGAACTCGCACGTTTATTAGAACGCCGCCGAATACAAATGTTAAGATATGTTTAAATGTAATAATACGTTTTTGGATATAATAGCCTTCTGAGGAACTTTGTATGTGATTTTTTATAGCCGTAGGTATCGTTAGAAAATATATCTGACTTGCTCTTTGCGACCGCACAGGCTGAAGACACGCAAGTTGTTAGTGTCGCAGTTAGGTATATAATATATTATACTCATATTTCTTGTTTTTTTCCTTTGACGTACCTATTATGTATATTGTGTTTCTGCAAGATATATATGCCGTAATTTTTATTGAAATCCAAATCATAATAATAAAATCAAAATAATCCAATAATATAGAGAGCCGGGCGAATGATGGCGCATTAAAAACTTAAAATATTTGTTCCAAATTTAATATCATACTTTATGTTGTGTATCCATTCCATATCCATATTTTTTTTTTATCAGCCCGGTTGAACTCACTGCTGGGCAAAGGCCTCCCTACCTTCCTGCCATTCCTCACGGTTTAAGGCTTTTATGGCCCAATCTCTTAAGTTGGAGTCCAGTTCGTCCCGCCATCTCAGCCTGGGCCTCCCGCGTCGTCTAACGCCTTGTGGGCTCCACTCTGTAGCAAGTCCATATCCATAATAATATATACATCTTCAAGACTCTGAAGTATTGTAGTTTAAGAATACTTAACCTTGTTGATCGGTTGTTATTTAGCCATCAGCAAATACCAAAAGGTTTTTTGAGCAATAAACTTTATAGCCGACTGATTTGTTGCACTCAGCAATATTCGTGCAACAATATCGTATATCCTGGTCACGTACCTACGGTTTATAAGATTCGAATTTCATAACATTCCGAAAGCGAAATATGCAATGATTACTAGGATTACAGTAGAAGTCAAAATACAATTAAAAAATGTACTCGTATAACGTGTAAATTGACTGAAAAAAAAATACATGCTAATGTGAACTTTTTTTAAATTACTTATAAGATTTGCTAGTTGGTATTGAGATGGACTCCCCAAAGCGCGCAATTCGATCATTAAAGTCATATAACTATGAACATATCGATCTCTTTTATGTATAAGTATTAAATATAATAAACGACAAACTACTGTAAGTAAAATAAATTATCGACATTAGCATACAGGGGGAAGCGACTGCCTATACTCTTGACTTGGTTCCTTAACAAACCACAACCTAGTCACATGATGAGAAGACTGTCATTCAACGTATTCAAAACAGTCCAGCCACATCCGCGTTTGGGGCACATTGAAAAACCGACATGTTGCTGCTGATGGTGTACTTTCTAAGGCAGAGATAGAAAATGGTCACCGACATACAGATTAACCGCGGACAACGCAATTGAATCTTGCAGATGGTCCATTTGAAGCCACTAGTCCATCCATATCATTCAACACACGTATGTTTTGTCGGAGCTAGTATTTCAAAGAGATCAGTTTCGGATGTACCAGCTGAATGGTCAGACAATGATTACGATCTACTTTCTATTTCATGTTCTAAAGGCATGACGCTTTGATTAATATTCTTTTATGATAAGTAATTTTGTTATACAATACTTAAATTGGATTTGAAATATGTTGATTAACGTGACCATTTTATTTATTTATTGCAAATAAAGTTCTACTGATATCATATAAACTAATATCGACTCAGCTGAGGTGTTTATTGAAAAAAAAAATGCAAGGCGACATGTTATTCTTTGCCTTCCGAAACAATAAACTTGGAATCGCATGACTTTTTATCCTCATACTCCTGCCCTTATTCCATTTGCTTAGGTTAGGGCATTATATATTTTCCTTCCATACCTATATCACTATCAGACGTCATCTCATCATTCACTTCCTTCGTAGCCTGATTCTCTCACGCAGCCTATCCTTTTTTTTCTTTCCTATTCACTTTCCTGCTTTAAACTTTCCCGGTAACAGCATGTTACCGGGAAAGTTTAAAGCAAAAAAACATGCAAAAATTTTATGCTAATTTAAAGTTATTCAATTTCCACGCAAAGTAACAGTAATTCAAGTTCACTGCTGCGTCTGGTATTTGTAAACAGATTTGTACATACTATATTCAAATTAAATTTAAATTTACATTAGCGCATCTAGACCACGAAATTAAAACGGTATAATTATTTTGTCCTCGCCAATACAAGCAGTAATTTAAAAGTAATTAGATTTATTTTTTATATCATTAACATTAAATTACATACACTATTTGGACCATCAAAAATATCAATGAATGAAAACACGAACTTTCATAGTTTTAAATTCCCGTTAATCGGTTAGGAACATGGTAGGTTAGGAACCAATTTCAAGTAAACATGAGAACAGTTTCCAATTACAAGTAAGTCTCTCAACAGAAAGCAGGTGAAGTTTCTAAGTCTAAACCAATAATCTGCTATATGTATTTTATTTAACGATTATGCTGCAGAAAAAACTGTTTAACATCAAGAATTCGGAAAATAACAGACTACATTTTGTGTACACATCAAATCTTAATTGAAAAAGTATTCGCAAATATACATGGTTTTTATGTACTTATGTACTCAAACAGTGTTAAAAGTGGGTCACAAATATTTGACATAGCTCTTCATTTCACTCACTTTGCCGTTGTCTCTGCAGTGTTGAAGACATTTGTTAAATTAAAATATCGACCAGACCATAACATGTTCAGAATGCCATTGAGCCTTTTGGCCGGGGAACCTTACAAGCAAGAATATATTTCTTGAAGAGAACAGCGATGGTTGTGTTGCGAAAGTACTAGCTATAGCTAGATAGAAGTAGGCTGCTCGGTGCATTTTGAACGAGTGGCAGGAGGAGGGCGAGGGCGCAGCTGGTCGACGGTGGCGCCCCCTACCGCCACCCTGCCATTGTTACCCGCTAGTTTGCATGAAAATAGAGAAAACTCTCCATGTGTGTCGCCGTTCCGAATAAAATATTATTTTCTTTGTTTATAGCCGTTGTTCCTGTGCAACTAGTAAAAGTATTGTTTGCTAAGAAAACAATGAAGTTAGGTATTTTATCAAGAGGAATCTTTATGAAACAATTTCGCCGGTTACGTAAAAAAGTTCACAGGAGAAGTGTTTGTCTTTCATAAAATTATATATTAAGTGCATAATACCTTCCTGTTTCAATTCTTTTTACTTCGCTTCTCACGACGACTAAATAAAATAGTATTTGTTTGAAACATATTTGTAGATATCTTCGAGAATCGTTTTCGTCGTATCGATAACTAATTGGGCACTCTCACAGTTTACGAAACTTATAAGTTCAACAATAAAAAAGATAATCAGAATTCCATGAAAAATGGACTGTAATTATACTTTAATTACAGTCCATTTTTCACATTTGATATGTGAATCGCACATGCACATCGAGTTAACCGACCGGAATAAATTAGAAGGAATCTAGTTCGCGTTTATCTACCTATGTACTTACACATGAATCACGCTGTGCAAGCCAGTTTTCAGATATTCAGAGCACAAATGTTGTTCAACTAGGTACCTGTTTATTATTACCTAATGCAAATAAAGAGCCCACGTGCATGCCTATGAAATAGGCAAAGCATGAAATAATTTGTTAGTGTGCAGCCATTGCATTGTTTAAAAAACATCAACTAAACAAAAGCAAAGATGTTCGTTACACAATTATACTTCGAGTGAATGAGTTCAGAATATCTAACACAACAAAAGACAGCATCAACCCATAATCATAATCATTATCCTTTATTCCTCGTCAAACATAGGTGCATGATATAGATAGAATATGATACAGTAAGCGCGCTATGTTTAGCCTCTAGGGCGCACAAATTATATTAATGTCATTCAATAACATAAAAAAGAGAACAAGTAAAACACATCATCTAGAAACACTGTTAGAACAATTTTTTTTTTTTAAATTCATAAATTACAATAGCGGCCCTTATTATAAGAATATCTCGCCCCCTATTACATGGGACCTGAACATATCAGCGAACTGTGGGTGTACAATTGTACATTAGTACACCTCCGTCTAACCCTTCGGGGAAATCAAGCGTGATGGTATGAATCTCAGAGTGAATAGGGTTAGGCCACCACGCTAGCCTCCAGCGGGTTGGCAGACACGCCGTCGAGAAAATCTCTCATGCATATAGGTTTCCTCACGATGTTTTCCTTCAACTTTTTAAGCAAGTGATAAAAAAAAATCAGATATGCGTGCCTTGGATTCCAACTCGAGACTTACGACGTGGGAGTCTAGTGTCCATATCACTAGACTATCAGTATTTTAAAACACGAACTTAATTTACACAAAAATAAATATATCGTACCTACATCATTTTAAGTAATGTGATTGATGCATTTGAGTAAAAACTTCATAATGTTCAAGTAATCATGGCCGGGCGTCATAGCGCGCCTCACAGCTGCGCCCGCCCATCGCAAGAAATTAGAGAAAACATAACTCGCTTCCAGTTCTGTTGGAAAACGTTAGTTTCATTTCTAACCATTTACTCGACTCACTTGGTAATGGATATTTTCAATTGCAACCAGTGATTACTTCCCCTTAGGTGAAAATTTACTTTCTTTCATTGATGACCGAGTTTCTGTGGATCGGAGTTTTCCCTACCAAAGCAATGATGTGCGTAGTCATATCGTCAAAAAGTCGAACGTCATTTTTAAACGACTTCAATGAGGAGCATGTCTAGAAATTCCTTTTTTATTCCGATTTTACCGATTTTATTATATTTTATTACAACTAGGATTGTGTCAGGTTAGACACACTACAATATATACATTTTATTTAATTTACTTCGGTTGAGTAGTTTTAAACCGGCTAAAATATTCATACTTTGACAATTTAACTAAATCGACATTGTTCTAGCTGTTGCAAACTTGCAACTTGAAGTTGTTTTTCTGTTTTAAAAGTTTAGCAATTTTATTCAATCATTTATTATTACAACATGTTGTCTTTCTCAATACGTAACTTCAAAAATTCAGGGTATATTTTTATTACCAGTACCGTTAATTTTAAAGTGCCGATTTATGCTGTGCTCAATATTTGACGTAACGGAAACTGTTTATTTAATTATTCGGAAGAGAAAATGTATGTAAGGCAAATGTGGCAAGCGAATATGTAAAGCTTCTTGCTATCAACGACTTTTTCAATTAATATAGTATTTTCGAAAGTTTAAAATAATTTATATGGTGTTGCAAATTGTAATTCACATTTTCTTTGTCCACACTAGAACTAGTTCACGATGAGTATATTTTACAAGATAGACCATCATCTCTTGACGACGAATAGCCAGGTTTACGTCCAAATGGATCGTATTTATTTTAACAAGCAAGTGGAGCCGGTGACGGATACGCGGAACAAATCTTTTGATGGTGCATTTGTCGCGCCACGAAAGGTTATTGTTCACCGACAAAGACATTTGTGCTACATTATTTTCTTCTAAGCAAATCTTCAATCTAATCCAGCGCGCCCTATTGTATAGTTTCACATTATCCACGCAAATTAAACCTGCAACCGCATTGTTGATTTTATTATTCATAATTTGTTCCTTAATAGTAAAATTACCTTGATCTAATTTTTGCAAAACTAAAAGTTGTAAACACGACCCGAGTTATTTCCACACTGTTAATTAAATTTTAAAAATGCATATTCATAACTAAATTATAATTGATAAGTTCAATTTTTCCGGCTATTCGCATGAATGTTCGCGTGTCAAACTAAGATTTGCTAGTGAAATAACTCCTGGCTAATTCATTTGACCTACACTAGATGTGAAATCTTTTTAAAATAGTTCGAGTATGAAAATATGGTATTGTTTAATATTTTTGTCTAGCAAGACAACTAAGTAGTAGAAGGTAACTTAAACGTTGTATCCGAGTAAATGATTATTCCTGCCAAACAAGGTCTTTCAGATTTAAAAACTCCTTACTTATACTTATCTATAAAAAAAGTATTTTGTTTTTTTCCTTAACCTTGACTTTATGAATATGAGAGTATTAATTAGCTGTAGTCATGCCGTATTAATAATAGTTATAACAAATTCTAAACGTTTTCGTAGTTGACCTAGAATTGCGTAAATACACAAATATTTCTAAGTATTTTTGTATTTTATGCTAAAAAAAAACCATTGTTAATGTAGTAGTAGGTCTTACTGTAGTACTTACGCGTTATCTGTGACATCAGCTGATTCATCCAGTTCGCCAATAGTGTCGAGGGATGCTCCAGAACCATCTTCTCGAGTCTCGGTTGGCGGGGGTGGTGGCGCCGTTGTTGGCCGCGACAGAGGTGACTCACTGCTACCCTCTTTAAACTGATGTTTGGGTACGAAATCTATCAATCGCGGTAACACTTCCGGTATAGCAGTTTCCTCCACCTTCTCAACTGTTTTATTATTCATTTCTGCCTCTGAACGCTGCAACCATGTTTCTATGCAGTTCTTCTTAGTAGGAGTTAGTAAAGATTCTGGGACTGGCGGAGGTGGTATTTCTGGCACGGGAATCGGTCTCGGCCTCTTCTCACTAACAGAACGCTCTACTTTTGTATTTCTTGGCATTGGCTTAGGTTTTTCAGCAGTGTTTTCTGCTTTGTTTTCAACTTTTTTAGTTTGAGATACTTGATTCATTTCTACGTTACTTGTGACATTTGAAACAATTGTATTATTATTATTTTTGTCGTTATGTAGTTTTTGTGTAGTATTTTCCTGACCACTATAACCGTTTGTGAAAGTAGTTTTCTCTGTTAATTTTGATTCAATATTTATTTCATTTTGTTTTTCCAAAAACCTTTTGCTTGTCATATCCTTTAAAATATTTGTGTCGATATTTTCAATACAATTCAGTACTTTTTGTATATCAATGGTTTTTGGTTGCATAGTGGGCGTTGAAGGAATGCTGTTTTCTACGGAGCTTGTCATGGATCCCAGTCTATCTACAACGGTGGATATAGAGCTGCTTGTGTCATCAGACTCAGCATCAGCTAAAACAAGGCAGCGTTCCCACTCTGTGGACAACAAGTCGATGTACACTTCAGCATCAGGAGGCATCGCTTTACCATCAGACAAACGTCGCACTAAACGTCTCACTTCTTCTGGGGAACCTTTTTTCAAGTAAGCAATACCTTCTTTACTTTGTCGAAGAATGTGACTGTCAAACGAGGACTTTCTTGACAGTTTTGTTATTGTTGAAATTCCATTATGTTTTCCGTTCATTTGCAACTCTGGTTGGTTTTCGTTGTTGGATAGATTTTGTTCACCAACAGTTTGTAGAGTCTGTTTATCTTTAAAAGAATTCTTCTTCCCCAGCTTCCTAGGAGGTACAGGTGGGGGAAGTGTAGTTGGTCGCACAATTTCGGAATGTTTCGAATTTAATAGAGATTCTATCACATCCATGTTACTGCGTTCTGTGTTGCTGTCTTGTTCAAAATGTCGCACAAGTAATGTTAAAGTTTCATCTGAGTCTTTTAACCGCCGAACACAGTCAATTCTAGTTAAATTTGAAACCGATTCACCGTCAATCGCTAATATTTCGTCTCCTGGAATGAGTTTTCCCCAAGGGGCACTAGCATTTGCGGCGGGGCTGTCTTCAGCACATGATTGTACGAGCAATCTCCGTACTTTTTCCGCGGCAGCAGATCCACCTTCAAATTTGAGCCCTAGACCAAGTCGCTCCCCCCGTGGTCTGCGCACAATAACCTCTGCAGCACCAGCCGCTGCGCTCACTGTGAGCACAGTGACGAAGGATGGATCCCGAGCAGACGGTCGGCCTTCGCCAACCGGAACTATGGTGACGAAGTCCTCCGCAGCCGCGTCCGTCGCCATGCCGCGAGAAACGCGCCCGCGCAGTTTCAATCACCGCTTTCAGATTCGAACCTGCAGACAAAAAATATTAATGAGCTTACGCAATAAAAATGCAACAGTTTGTGTTTGGAGTTGCGCGCGCGACGAACGGCACGCAAGAACTGCGCGGAGCCTCTCTCTTTCACCGTTGCGCTGCACTTGAACGCTGTAAGATGAACCAAGATCGGAAATGTCGATCTCCGTTATGACTATTGATACAAACCACTCGACCAACTATGGAGTTGGTATGTACTAAAAAATAAAAATTAGACTCTAAATCAAAAATAAAATGCTCGTCTGTCAGTATCGCCAAATCATCATCATCATCTCTTCATTAATAACTATTACTTGCTACCGTTTACCAAACAAATTTTTTCACACCACAACAAGTATCTATGATCATTCTTAATGGGTAACAACACACTTCCTACTCACGATCGGCCAAAACTTTCGTTGATCGATATGAAAGTATAACGAGCGTGTTCGTGGCGAGGAAACGTGTTGACCACAAACAGTCGCATCATTGGAATGGGCGAGATGTGGGTTAGTAGCACCATAGGCAGTGCAGGCATCGTCGGCGGCATTTGCGGAGAATCAACGCATTAGCATATCGCCCGGGGCTGCAGTTGGCGTCGACCCGTTATTCCTGGGTCCCGTTCTGCAGGGCCATTCTTTCTCACGGCTCTCGACAATTTTCGTACAAAATTGCCGTTTGCTTCTCACCCGGCCACATAATGTAGATATGTACGTTTACTGTCGTTGGTATGGCCCTTACTTGTTTTTTAAGTTAAATGAAGATATTTGGCAATAAATTGAAATAGTGTGTCCTTATCATTATAAAATAGTCAATATTCTCAAAATAAACGCACCGCGATACGGAACAATAACTAGTCTTTCACCTCGTACTACATCATCACGGAAATAAAGATATTTTACTGAGTAAAGTGAAGTAGTCTAACTAAAAAAATGGTATCTAAGGAAAAATAATATAAGGAACAATAATAACAGATTAATTTACTGAGTGAATATTAATTTATATTCGATTCCATCTAGGTACCTAAACCCCTTAGCAAACTAAGAGGTAGTATACAAAGAACAGGTTATTAATTGATATTACGATGTCTTTAAAATAAAAAAAACGTATCCTAGTATAGCAGAGTGCCGTGACCTTGGCTAACGAGACACAAGTAGAGTGGGAACAAATACAAACATCGGCAGAATCAGCTCCGTTTCACTTTGTGACCGCGTAAACAAAGAAAGGTTGCTACATCGTATATGGTATTGTTTAGCGATATCTCATAATTGAATCTTTACACCGTAACCTACAATACAAAAGGTTTTATTCAATGATGTTCGACGGCTAGTTATAAAAAAAATACACCCACGTATGGAAAGTAGGCAAATCTTGTTTAATAGTTTTACGAGTCGACATTTGGAGAACGTATCTAAGAAACCGTTAGTCAGTCATGAACTTGAGATATTATAACACATGCCTAATCCATTCATAATGTTGTACTAATGGTGTTATCCATGAATATTCATTGCGTTCACGACTCGCTGGTAATCTGGCGTAAGCGCGTGTTGTTTTGGACGGAATTTTGAAGATTGCTAATTACACAGCTTATGAATAACTGGGTGTAACGTTACGTTTAGCTATTGTTTCATCGTTTATATACATAGTAATGTCGATAAATGTAGGTACTATATAAGATTGCCTCATTTGTTTTTATTTCATTGAACTTTGCAGTATGTATTTGTATGGCCATGCGTTTATTGTTTCAATAGAACGAAATTCATTGGTAGGGCAACAACAAGAAGTGGGTCATCGGTAAGTACTTAGCTACGCCTACAAACAACAAAGAAACTTGTATCCCAAGTTAACTTTTACAACTCGATATTAAATCAACGTGCAATCTTATAGTTTTCACTCTACAAGCTTTTTGCTATTCGTTGCGTATGTATTCTTTCTTCATATTCATTTTAAAGTCTAGTGTGACTAATTATTGGAACATAGTTCAATATAATCACACACCTTCGTTCATTGTTACTTTAACATTAGTAGATACATTATATTTTAAAAGATTTCCACAACAAAAACAACACAATTCAGAAACCAAAACAACTTTAAGACAAAGATTGTCAGATACGATTATATCTTCACCTTACTCAATGTACAATAAGACGTCCACGGACGTTAACACAATAACCGACGAAAAAATTAACATAGAATCAACAATATCACCAACGAACTGCAAGATCCGGCGGGCGAACAAGACTAATCTGCCTAACACACCTACCTACGTATATTAGGACCCAGGTTAGCGAACGCAATATGTAAACAGGCGCCCCGGCACAGAATCCTGAGCCAAGTCCACAATGCCAGTGAGACGCGTTCCAAACAAACACAGCAGTCACTGCACCCATGCGATTTCCAGGTAAATGTACCACTTATCAGTTATCAGTCGCGTAAACATTGCTATCACTTTGCATAGTTGTGCGCTTTATCACACAATCAAGATAGAATCTAATTAACTGTAGAGGCCGCAGACGTACGCTGACGTAAGCATCACTTTTCCATCCATTGGTTACAGTCATAACTCTCAATCAGTAAATACAATAGTCGGCCTGTGACCAGTAGTGTCAAATTTATAATTACTGTATTGTATGAGCTCTAGGTATAACTCGGAAATTCCTAAAATTGTAAATAGCCAATTCGTTTTACTTACACATATTTGAACATGCAACATTCTCTTTCTATTGCAATTTTGATGTCCAAGTACAGGTCCTTTTTTAGTGTTATTTTAATTAATTTTGCGATGCTGATTATTTAATTATTTTTATCAATAAAATTCTTAACTTTAGCAATCATTGTTTAAGTGTGTACTAGGTTTGATTTCAGTAATCACTACATATCTATTATTAAATAAGCACTAATAAATGGATTTAACCTTAATAGATGAGTTTACTCAATCGTTCCACTTACAATTGCCATCGCGTTCTTTTAACGCATAAAATTGCACCATGAACCACATTCGGTCTGCAATCCTTATCAGAATATGAAACAACTGACCTCTATATGGGTACCATTGCAGCGAACCTACTACATATATTTATGTTAATTGCACGTACGAATAATAAATAACATGCCAGTAAGTATTTATTGTAATCCGTGATCACAGTTTCATTATGGGTCCTTGTGTCGCAACAGCTTTCAAAAATCCTGCGACTTAACTGCGATCGATTAGTGCGTAACTCTATTTAGC
This sequence comes from Subacronicta megacephala, assembly GCA_958496365.1. Taxonomy (NCBI): domain Eukaryota; kingdom Metazoa; phylum Arthropoda; class Insecta; order Lepidoptera; family Noctuidae; genus Subacronicta; species Subacronicta megacephala. Next base: position 8,119,299 of record OY292514.1, read on the forward strand.
TATGCATACTAAGACATGAAACATAAAAATAAGTGTAACGCAACGCAATATTTGTGGTGGTAGCGAGCGAGCGACGGCCAATCGTACCAACTCATCTAATTAGAGGATCCCCGGGTTGTGCAAGCGCAGTGTAGTGGCATGCAATACTAACGTACACGATACCGACACAATGCTAGCCTTATTTATTACTCCGCTCCGTGTTAAGTACGTTGCAACGCCATATATTCTGGTAATTTAAATGTAGAAGATGCTTGCTGATACGTGACTAGCAGACGAATGGCTGGGGATTTTTTGAGTATGTACAAAGTCTTGTTAAGATTTTGGAAAAACTTTACCTACTTTTAAAAGCCCGCTTTTTAAACTTTGTCTTTAAAATTGTCCATTGCTATTGCCTTAACGTGAGTGATAGCAACATCTGCATGATGTGAAAATACTTAAAACTTATAAGTAGTTAGTTTATTTGTGTACCCACGGTGTTCGCAATCTCCGTGTTAGTCGTTACCTACATTAAATGTATCGTCATCACCAACCCATATACTGTCCCACTGCTGGGCACGGGTCGCCTATAAATCTTGACAAATTTTAATTTAGTAGGTTTTATAGTTTTTGCACAGCATTAAATACTTACAATACGTACTTTTACGATATAATAAAGCACTATTCTAGCAAACTATTTTCAGAGCTGAAGAAAACAAAGTAAACGTAGGAAACAAATAACCAAGTTCATTGTAATTTTGAACTAATTAACAGGACATCGTTTAAATTGCCAATCATAATTTATTAGAATTAACATAACATAACATAACATACCATCACGCCTGTATTCCCTGAAGGGTTAGACAGAGGTGTACTTAAAGTACACCCACAGTTCGCCGGTATGTTTAGGTCCCATTTAATAGGGGGCGAGCCTATTGCCATTTACTGGGCACAAATCCAGACTCCAAGCTGCTACTGAGAATTTCATAGAAAAACCCAATAACACTTTGCTCGACCTGGGGATCGAACCCATGACTTCTAGCGTAGCAGTCGCGATTGGGACCACTAGACTAACGAAGCAGTCAAAATTATTAGAATTATTTAAAAATTTCACAGTAAGTTACGAACATAAGACGACTACTCTTTCAAATACGTTCGTGTAAAATTTCCTATATGTGTGCATGTGTCACACACCTGTTTCTAGAGTTAGATTAATTATTCAAAAATAATAAGTAGCAATGCATATAAGAAAGAAGGTATACCTACTGTTGCCGAAACAGTTATTTTTATAACTTTTTCATTTTTGTATATGATTTGATTATATCTAAATGTAATATGTATGTTCGAGCTTTCGCACGTAATCAATGCTAGACCATATTAAGCCGAAATTGAGAAGTAATATATTCTATGTAAATTTAGCGAAGCGTTATAATTTACATTTTACATGTGAATTTTAATGAAGAAACTGAAAGGTGATTTATTTATTTAATATTATTTGCACAGTATTGTACATATATGTTACAAATATTACATTCAAACCGTGTTTCAGCTACATATAACGACAATTGTCATAAGATTACGCCCTGAATAAGAAAAGACTTTTCCGGCTTAAAGTTCTCATTACCAAACCATCATATTACGACAAACACTGATCATTTCATTTCATTTCAAAACAAAGATCAACATACCAATGTAATTTTTGCATTGCAAGTAGCTCTCTAACACCTCAACTGTCAATTTCCAATATCTGTTATTATGTAAAATACCGTTTTCTAAACAATTTTGCAATATATATGTATATATATATTGGTTTCTGAACCTATGACTCCATCGGCACGCGACATTTACATACACAGCGGCTCGCGGTGCGGCAAGCCTCACGTCATAACAGTCAACAACTAGCGAAAAACATAAACATAAGTAGGTATAGAAGGCATACAATAGTCTATCACGGTGCGCCCTCCTTCGCTTATCTCACACGAAATTGAAATAAGTTTGATAAAATCTTCGCTTATAAAGAAGAAGCGGGCCGCTAAAGGCGAGTGGTTTGGACATTATCTCGATACGTGTCGCCAAAAATGGCGGTCGAAGAGGCGTAACAAACGAACACCGCGGATCACGAACTTTGATAGCCAAAATGAAATTCAAAACCGTGCATTCCAAGCAAGCTTTATCAAAAATAACTAACAATTTTAACTTATTCGCTCCATTAACAAAAACATGTCGGCGATAAATTTACCGATTCAAAAGATACCTACGTCAAAAAAATCCCCATCCATCATATTTGAATTAACATTCATGCATTGCATCCATTTCATCGTCTGGAAATTTAAACAATAGTGAAAGATTAACTTCGTGAACAATATTATTTTAATTAGAGCCCTCTTACAAATTGCATAGATCTTGTATTTCCCAATCCCGTTGAATATTTTCAAAATCCTTCCTTATTAGTAGTTAGTAAGAAGTAGTAAAGAAGAATTTTGAGAATATTCCATGTTTATACTTTATAAGGTCACACCACATTTAGACATGCTTTTCAAGTTCGTAAGCTTTATAGTTTTCGAGATTCATATGCTTATTCAGGTTGTAGTATTCCGCTTTTCCATTCCAATGTTTAAATACTGTTACACGCATAAGTCACTTAGGTACATACTTTCACCCTTCATTCCTCATCAGAATATGCTTTCTTGGTAGTTGACTTGGACTTGGTAGTTTTAGCTTTGCATAGATAGATCAGTCATTCAGTCAGGACAAACCGTTTTATAAGTTTAGAAGATATTTGACACAATTTTGTGTTTGTCGATATTCGTGATCATTTTATATCATCACCTTAACATTGAAATGCTGCTAACAATATATCACCACCAATAACAAAAGAACAAACAAATGTCATGTTTTGATACATCACTGTCAGTACAATAGTGTGAGTAAACACTAAATAAAAATAAATAAACTATATTCCTGATAAATAAGAACCGGATTCAGCTGAAACGCTGAAAGATGAAAATATTAAGCAGCTTTAGGGTACAAATATCCAGCAGCTTAAAAGGTGAATGTTCTGTTTTGGTCAGGCACAAAACAAGAAACTTAATAAGTTGCTCCCCCGCTGAGCAATATCGCCCACCGGATTAAGGAGTAATTTATTTATTAAAGGCGATTTCAACTTTGTAGATGCAAACATTCTTGAAAAAATCTCATCACAACGCACGTACCTATATAAAATTACTTGGACGCGTATATTTGGAGGAACAGGCTTCACAAATTCAATTAAAGTGTAGCTGTAAATAATGAAGCCCGTCAGGTTCAATATCAAATTAGATATGTTCGTGATAAATGTAAGGATGATGTCTGTTTCATCACATCATTTAAATCTCGTTCGTCTTTAGAATTGATATTCAAAAGAAAATATTAAAATTAGCGACATAATATTATGCAGTCGAATCTATAATATACGTAGGCATACTTAGGTTTACGATAGCTAACTTAAAAGAAAGTTTTTACAAAAATAAACCTGTCAGACAATATTATTATTAAATGTTTAAACATTGACAACTAAAAGTTTTCGTACTCGTTTTATTTTAGTCATTTAATTGTAAAATGAAACGTTGGAAGCCAAGTAGACTGTTTAGTCATTTGAAATGTGATAACTTTACGTACCTTCTTATATTACATAAGCCATGCCCTATAGCTACATTGACTATAATTTGTAAAATAGCAGAATATAATGTTATGAAGTCGTGGGCGTTGTCACCGGCCGGCATGACATCAGATATTAGCGGTGTCGCAGCGTTCGGACCACCTCGCCTAGAGGTGAACATCCTATGAGCGTCCGTGCCAAACCGATGGACCAATCAACTCGCCTGTAAACCCAAATAATATTGAAAAGCCTGTTCGACACCATTGAGCTATTACATACAAGAGACAAAGTCACAGACAAATTTTTGCTCCCGAAACAATAGAGTAAACGTGCTTCATGCCATTACTGGATGTGTGATGGATTAAATGTGTGGATTCTTATTTTGAGAAGAGGTCCCCCAGGCAGTAAAACGGTGAATAGGTTGATGATGATTTAAATGCATTCCAAATTAACGAAGCATTCTCATGAATTGTATACTACAATAATAAAAGGAAAAATGTAAAGACGCATAGGTGCAACTTTTTACGAGTAAGTTAAATATTTTTGAGTCCATATTCTGTTAGACATAGCATTATTAAGACAGAACTTAATATCTCAATGTTCGATACAAGGATTTTTATAACAGTTTTATAACTTGTTGCAAGCTATCTCCGACATAAACACCGCTAATCGCCGTAATATGAATGAATCTCTTAAAGAGATACTTTTTCATATGCGATATTTTATATTGTATTATGGGTCTTGTTTTTTATGCCCGACAAATTTAATAACGTTAATGTTTATAATTACTTATAACTTCCTCCGGAGATTAATAATATATTTACTGTAGCTATGTAATATTATTATGTAGGTAGGCATTCATATTTGATACATAGTAAAAAATACTGCATACCTTGAATATTGTTTGGATTATATTTGCAAAACCTCATTGGTAACAAACTGCTGACAGTGAGATTTTAGTCCTATTGGATTTTTCTCGGAAATTTTCAACAGCCGCTCAGATTTCATTTTTAAACGACTAATGGCAATAGGGTCGCCAGCTTTTTTTTTAGAACTCATAACAAAAAACAATACCGGCAAACTTTGTGTGTTGTGTGTACATCAGTACCTACTTACAACTCTGCCGAACCCTTCCGAAAAACAAGCGTCATGATGTGCTACCTACGATATATTATATACCTACGTTTGCAAATCTAATTATTAACTAAACATGAAAACGGTAGTGTGAATTGTGAACTTTACATTACTTGTGATTTCCAACTAATTAGGTAATAGAAGTTCAAGAAACTAATATTCGCATAAGCGTCAGAATTCGTTAAACTTCATAAAAGTTATAGTAACTATTACCTACTACGTAGTATGAGAGTATTACTCGTAGAATATTGTAGTATATTTATAAGAGAAAGCCTCTACCGGAGTTAATCAAAGCTTATTATCATACTTTACGTAAAAGTTCAACTAACCTAACCAGTAACTTACAGTTAACTTGCCTCCACCTTGCCTCCACATAACTTTGGTGCCATAGAAAACACTTTATTGTTTCACTTTTCTTAATATCAATACTTTGAGCGGATAACTTCTCTTTACAAGTTATTACATAACACATAATATGGTAAAACTTAAATGAACTTACTAAACGAACCAGTTTATGTTTTGAATATTTATATAGGTATTGTATATATTAAAATTTACGCAAACAAAATATATTTAACTTAACCTACTGTTTAAATTAATGACAGTAATAAACAAATAGTTATAAAGTGAAACAGGAATTTAGTATTCATTGTTTGTCTATAAAATCGTATCACAAATATTTTGTAATCGTTTTCCGCTGTCAAAATGGTGGATTCGCAAACAATCAGGAATGAAGAAATTGATAACTTAAGCTCAACTAAAAGGTGTATTAGGGCGGGCGGGAAAATAGAACAAGGATTGCGGCGGGCGGCGCACGCGGTGTATACGGGTCGGGCGGGGTGCGGGGGTGGCGCGCCGGGACGCGGGAGCGCAGCCTCGCCGGCCTCCCTAATCTCATTACCGCGCACACGGCTGCTCAGCTGACCTTACCCCGCAACCCGACATAGAACCCACATAATTGTGCTCCACACACCGTAATTTACGTTACCCACTAAACAAACAAACAAATTTTATTAAATAATACTCACTCTATCAATTTTCCCTGCGAGAAGCACCAATATATAATATGTTTTCGGACACTATTCAGCAAAGAAACAATCACTGTATTCAAAACGTCCCACGGCACAAAACAAGGTTCAAAACATTGTAGCTGGTGGTGTGCGTGGGCTTCGCGATATTTGGCATAAAATCCTTTCGATTGCAACGACGTGGTTCGGGTGTGAGCGCACACGGGCGCAGCGCGAGCGAGCGTCGCGACGTCGGCGGCGCAGAGCAGCGTGTGCGCCCGCGCACCAGGTGGGGCCGACCGGTCGCAACCGGGCCGCGCTCTCACCACGCCGCAAGCCGGCCGCCCTGCCACAATGTTCGCTATAATCGCACTTGACACCGTGCCGCGTTCGATCTACAAGAAAGTTTCACATTTCTAAGTCACTACGGGAGGAAAGTCTCGAAAGATCGGCCCTAAAGTATTCTTTTCGGAAATAAAATTAAACCCGTAGTGTCGGCAATACGGTATCACCTCGACTGGAGCAAATATCGACGAAGCCACCTTCACATAGTTCTAATTGAATTAGGTAATTCTACGACATTCAGATAACGTGGAATATGTACCTCCCTATGTATATTGAATGGGCTTCACTTATTGACATAATGGGTGGGTCAGCCTTACACAACAAGCGTAACAAAAACTTTTTCTTTGCTTCGATCAACATCACTCACTTTGACTTTGACGAACTGAAAGACAGTGAAAGTAATTGCCAATTCTCTCTGCAAGATAACACGAGAGATAAGTTGGCAGCCACTTTTCCTTCTTGTCATGTAGACAATCAACCGCTAATTCAATTATTCAGCGCTCTAAGTGCATAATGAAACAGAAACTATAATTATCTCTAATGCTTATAGGTATCCCCAAAGAAAACCGATACAATATCAGTTACAAATTTAAATTTAAATATTGTTCTTATTTCTTTGTATCTACCACATCAAACTGTACTTGTGCCTTTGGAGAACCAATCCGATACAATATAAAAAAGCAAACATAATCCCATTGTAGTACGTAAGTCCCTAAGTAAAAAACAGCTTACGCTACACCTGCTAAAATCTGTGTTTTAGATCCATGAATTCAAATTGACGCCGTCGACGACGACGACTCGTCGATGTGTCGTGTTGTCGTCGTTCGTGCCGTCAAATTGACGGCACGAATTATGGCTAAGCGGCTTCTGCCACCGGCTATGGATTCTATTCTTGCATGGAACAAATGTTTGTATGGGCTACGGGTATTTCTTCCGCTATCCTTGTGTATTATGTAAGAATTTCTGGAAAGAGTCCAGGTATGGGGCATTGTTTAGATAGTACGTTGTAAAAGTTGAACCCTGACCTATTGTAATTGACATGTACAATAAACTTTTACTGTACTGTACCTATTTGTACGATACGGTAAAGAAGAAAACCTTCCAAACCCAAAGAAAGCTTTCGACACTTTAGTAGCAATGAAACTTTACTCGTGTTCTACGTTCAATTTAAATTTTCTAGTAGTAAGTATGCACTTAAGTTCTTATTTAGAAGTGATAGGCTTTTAAGTAAATACTTAATTTACCTATCGCTCTTTTACGTTGAAACATCAATACCATAATAGATTCCCATAAGTACAGTTTAAACATACTAAGCTTATTGTTTACCACAGCAAGCACCTCCGAAACATATTCCTGATTAACAATATCATGCATGATTTAACATAGTGACATTTAAAGAATCAAATTTTTTGAATTTGCTCGACCTGAGAATCTAACCCAAGACCTCTAGCATAGCAGTTGCGCCTGTGTAGTGGACACTAACGAGGCAATTAAATTAAGCATTAATATATATAGATCTGATGAGGGTAGATTAATTTATATTCCAAGCCCAAATAACTCGAGTTGTTTCCTCATAACATAATGAAAGCCACAAGCTCAGATTTCAAGACGGATGCAAATGTTCAAGTAGGTTAACTCATCTGTTAATTTAGTCCAATGTTTATATCTTATCCGTTAGATACAGCTAATTTCGCTTTGCTGTCTAACGGCTGTCCAAAATTATTGCGGCCTTCTAACTTATAATCGCTTCGCACATACTAGTGTTAATTAGTTAGATACTGCAAGCAAAAACATAATTTATATATGTATACTTGTATAGGCAATATTACGGTGGCCCAGCCAATTACGTGCGGCGAAAATTGAGAATCCTCTAAAATATTTAATTAAAAAACCAGTCAAGTGTGAACCGGACTTATGTGTTAAATGATCCGTGCATTCATTTCACAGCATTAGAAATACAATTTGAACCCAAAGCTAACACCAAAGTTTAGAATTTTAAATTAAACAGTTTCAGTTGCTGTCCGAAAGGATTACATGGAACGGATGATCACCAAAGTCATTTAGTTGTCCGAATCTAACTTTAAATTAGAATTAACTTTATTCAGTTTATAGGGTAAACGTAACTATTTCACTCCTCTATTACGGAGAGTTTCATCACCGAGAATATTCCGTCGCTCCTATCTGAGGAACAAACACGACGACGGCATTTTTCTCATTTGAGGTTAATGAAAATCGCACCGACTTCTTCCATAGCAGGCGTGAGACGCTCACCCAATTACACCCGGTAAGGTTCCGCCGACGTACTCTCTACACGTGTGAGCTGATACCTACATACTTTGAGAACCATTAACTTAAATGTATTGAACATTCCTGTGTTCTTAATTGAACTTAATCCACAGTTTACCTAGCTGTATTTTATATATTGCTTTGAAACGAATGCAAAATATATATAACTGCAACATTAAGGGCACTGCGTTCATTTAAATTACGACTGAGAATTAAGAGCAGGAAGTGTTCGTAATTAAACTGAAACCACAGTTTACCTCGATTTTTTTAAATTAACATCATTGTATAAAAATCTTCTAACAATCTTTAAGTTTAAAAAGTATGCAAAATATAGATATTACGTACTACAACTTTTAAGGCACTGCGTTCGTTTAGATGACGACCTAGAAATAAAAAAAAATGTGTATACCATGTACTTTATTTCCGTCCACCGAAGTTGTAAAAGTCAAACGAGGAAAGCTGGTTACCTTGCACGTAGCGAGAGGCTAGCAATCATCATTACTTGTGACCCCATACCTAACATATATCGACGTACATGGCTCATAAGGTACTTACCATCATGACGTGCGGTTAAACACGCCTCGTATTTGTTCCACACGTGACTCTGCTTACCCTCGAGAGAGAATAATCAATAAGTTACCCATACATATTGCATATAGCTACAAATCATAGCATCGTATGTTTTTCCTGTCACATAATGGAAGGTTCTCAAAATGAAATACTTCTTGTGCTATAAAACCATATGTCACCATCAGACACATAACATTCCACAATTTGTCACGAGTTTCATATCCGGAACTCAGCGCTCCGAAGGCAAACATCCCAGTCACTTAACGTCGCTTCGATAAATCTGTCCTCAAGATATTTTCTTATTATTTTATTTACATTTGTTCACTATATTTAAAGACAATATTAAAATGTCGCGCAAAAGTGCACCGTGTATTAGAAACGTCATAAATGTTGGCGGTAACACGGTAACACCCCTTCCTGTCTTGTGCGGCTATTTCTATCCGCTGTAGGTACCCATACTATTTGTAGGATTCGTAATATACTTTCCACGAGACATGGCCACAGTTTTAATAATTAGAAACTGTCTTCTACTTTTAGTATTCGCCCAATACAAGGTTTTATGTCAATACTTTGAGTCCCTACTCACATTTTTACACTTTTACTGTTTTACTTTGCAAATGACTTTTCTTTTTCCGTGTTCCCAAATTTTGGGAAAATTTGTATTCTGTTTCTGTTTGTTTACTGGCGATCGATGATACAATTTGTTTCGGACAATATTTATCGGCGTTCGGGGGTTGGCAGGCTCGTGGTCATTAATAAGTAATCAGTGCGACCAACCCGTCGCTCTCGGCCGCCCAAAACAAACACATAAATATAATTTGGTACATTTCATAGTCCGTGCAATATTAACGACACCCTTTCCGAAACCATAAATCAAATGAAGCAATCATGAAAATGAAATAATTTTTTTCGATATTTTGATATTTTTAAGAGTTATTTTGTTACACAACTAAATTAATATTAAAAGTTAGATCTCATTTCGCATGATGGGATCTCCCATAATAAAAGAACAAGGCTAACTAGGACGCCCGGTTGCCCCGGCCAGGGGGAGTGACGATTTGAGGAAGACGGCTCTGTGGCGTTCACGTGGACGGATACGGACGATGATGATGATGAAAGCTAAATATTAAATTGTTTTATATAAGTAAGTATAACATTTAAGATGCATTCTTTGCTCGAGATCCTAAAATGAAAATAAACAAAAGCTGTGATTGTGTAAAATTTTTAAATAAACGCTGTCGTTACTTCACATTTAGTTTAACAGCAAAATTTCGAGTAAATAAATGAGAAACTCTCCGCTACAACTAATAAATAATCAAACTGGTGAAGGACATTATCATGATCATTAAGTTTCTTTTAATAATTTAATCTAGTGCAGACTCATCATATTCTACTTAACATTTTAAAAGTTGCTATTAAGAATTCATGCAGTCTACGTTTCTCTTGAGTTGAAAATCACATTGGCAATTATTACTCCTCTCTTTAATCTGAATTATATATTCATTTAAGAGCTTTCTTTAGCGGACGTTATCTACAATTCCGCGAGACCATGAGCATAATTTTTATGAGCTAGCTGCCCGTCAGTGTATGTATGTATATACATGAAGACTTTGTAGAACATCACTAACAGGATCATTGTAGTGTCTATGGATAGATTTTGAGGTATAGGCGTCGAAAAATAGCTTCACTGTGGTATTTTATCCAGAAAAATACGACTGTTGCTGATTAAAAACCTTACCAATTCGACGACTAAATTAGTTGGAAAATAGCGTCAAATTGAAGAAAGGTAAAAAATATACAATAAGAATAAGAATACAATATATTTGTACAAAGAATACAAAAGCATGGGTTACTCTTTACTCTACTACTCTTACAACAATACTCAATCAAGGACCGACAGATATTTTGTCATTTCAAAGGCAGTGTCTTTCAAAACTAATTTCGCTAGTAGCCTATAAAAAATGTAACAGTTTAACATGGTCGGTTTCGCTATGAAGTAATCTGCGGGAATGCACTAATGGTCGGTTGCAGGCCGAACGCGGCGTGTAATGTGCAATTTGCAGCCAGCCATCGAGCGGTCACGCGACGCCGTGACGCGCCGCACCGCCGCCGCATCGCCGCCGCACCGCCGCCGTTCCGCCTCGACACAACAACGCAACTTCAAACTACAAATAAACCTAGTAATTTTACATCGACGAATCAATACATTTACAGATTCTAGTTTCCAAAAATACTGTTACTCGATTTTTATGAGTAACGGTATTAACCACATAAATAGGTACTTACGTGCCGCTCAATATTTAAGCATCAAACGCTGTATTGCCGAATAAATGACATGACTTTAATATCTATGGAAATAAAACGCGAGTTATTATAAGGAGGAAAAAATTAATGAATAAATAACCTCCTTTTAGACATTGACAACAACGTCCCCAATTACTTATCTACTCCAGAACAGGCTTAATTTTTTGTAAATCCTATGTAAACAATTCAAAGCTTGTAGGAGCACGCAAATAAGATACAATATTTCATGTATGCCACGAACAGCAGTATTTAATTTTACATTATTTCGTTTAACTATTGATTTAATTTAACTAGTCACTAATGTCCAAAAAATAAATGCTATGTAAACAATGACGCTTTTCAAGTTATATTTACATAGGTAGGTACAATAGATACTATGGAATAAGATGTATGCTTTTAAGTATCGAAGTGAGTATACAGGCTTCACTTATCGAAGTGAGTATGTAGGCCTATGTGGGTGGCGATGAGTGCCTGCTGCCTAGTGCAGTCAATCCTCTAAGCGCCCTATACACTCACGCTGTGCTCTCGTAACTTTTAACCTTTACTTCTGACATTTCACTCTGGTATATGACATTCATTATTTCACCTAGTTTCTAGCAAATGAACTGCTTTTGTTCTTACTGCGCCATTCAACCGTAAGTACCTACTCCTTGGTCGCTTTCTCCAAGTTTCGCAAACTTCCTTGTTCTCAACACATTTGCCATTTACAAAACATATCCAGCGCCTATTATAGACTTGGTACTGGATCGTGAACTCCGAGTATAGCATTGTTCCAGTCCTTCACTTTGTTGTTGATAATTAATTGGCTGCACTACGCTACTACTTATCTAAAGTTACTAATTAATTCAAGAAGTGAATTAATGAGTTACTATTTTATCTTGTTTTGGAAAGTTTTAATCATTGGCGTTTCGTAAATCAACTATGTTCAATATTTTCAAAACTAAATGTAAAGTAACTAAGAGGTACGAAAGGTTTAAACAAAATAACGCGTGCTACGAGTATGATGATCAACTACAATATTCCATCCTGTTGGAATGAGACATAAGACTTTTAAGGTCAAATTAATAAAAATAATATTAAGTCAAGTTAAGGAGTAGGATCTATTATGGTAATTTAATCAATCAGTGTATGATAACAGGTGGTAGGTATAATACAAGTATTTGAATATCCGCAGTGCTTGTGCTCGTGTAGCGGCGAGCGCAACCGCGTAGTAGCGTAAAGTGGTTGCGCTAATGAGCAAACACCCTTCGTTATCAGGTTGTGCGACATTAGGCACAGGCATGCCTCGGCTCTCTGAACGACACACGACCCATTCTACCCTATATCTCTTAAAGTCTACTTGCTACTTAGTTACATACTATATAATAACTTTTCGCTAATATGAGACCCTTGAAAATTCATGTTCTAAAAGCAAGTTAAAAATGTATGAAAATCCAAGTCTACAGAAGTCTATAGACAATTTTTTTCATAAATACAGAGTATTCTCCAAGAAACAATAAAATTAGGTACTTAAATTTTTATGTTAAAAATCAGTACCTAAATACCTACTGCTTCCCTGCTTTCCACTTTGAATAATATTTAAGTACTTACATAGGTACTTAAGCGTTAAAATTTTGCTTCGCTGAATAGGTTTTTATTCATGTTGATTAGGTATAATAAATACTTCCGTCTGAGTTTATAACCAATAATTTAAAACATTACATTATCTTGAAATTATCAGTCGGTGAAAGAATTTGTGAACGATCTGAAACTTAGCATTCATAAACAATGCTCTCTCGGTAGAATTTAAGTAAGTACCTATATAGGTTTTGCCAACGGAAATGGGGTTTTGTGGCTCCCTATTATCAAGATTTCACCCCCGTAAAAAAAGTGCGTCAGCTAATATTTTTAAATTAATGTTCGAATTGAAAGTGCCAGAGTCACGGGATGAATTTAGCATGGTAAGGGGAAGTTTGTTGGGTGCGGGGGTGCAGGGAGGCTGCGACCAGGGAAGAGGGCCTCATTGATCGCAAGCGACCCGCGCCTTGCCGCGCGCCGCCGCGCCGCATCGCATCCCCGCACTGTCGCCGAGTTGCTCTCACACAACACTACAGCAGACTTTCCACATCCACTACCAAAATTAAGGAAAATATGCATAACTACACACTAACTATATTTTCATTAGGTAATTTCTACAAAATAATACAGACAGGGTTACACTTTATAATTCAGTGTGTCTATTGTTTATAATACAGACTCACAATAATAAAACTACCACTACTACTTATTACCTACCCATGGGAAAATAAACTCTGCAAAATCATATTACGTAAATACCAAATTTCGTAGAATAAGTTTTCATAGATAATTGACTAAATGATTGTGAGTGGTAGATAATTAGCATCAATGAGGGGTGTGTGATGTAACACGGTGGTGCGGTGTGCGTCGTGTCAGGGCTCGCGCTCGGAGCGAGGACCTCGCACAGGCGAGGCGCGGAGGAGACAAGGTCGGGGAGCGCGCAGCGGCGTGGCGCGGTGGTTGAATGGGCGGCGGCGGCGGCGGCGGCGCGGCTGCGCGCCCTGGCGCTCCGTCAGTCCGCACACCGGCGGCTCCGCTGCCCCACGGTCGGCCGCACTCCGCTGAACAACAATGCTCAAAATCACGCCGTGACTCCACACACATACCCTCGGCGCAGTAGGCGATGCTTGAGGATCGGACGGCACGCGTGGCCGTCGGCGAGCGGTCGTGAACAAGTTGCATACATATGAAAACCGTAAAAAGATTGAAATTTAAGCCGATCGTATT